>JBBUKS010028793.1:0-11203 GCA_038050645.1 Hedychium gardnerianum
TTTAATTAAAAATATTCATTAGATAAATATATTATTTTATAATTTAAAATTATATTTGAAAGTTTAACATAATTTTTAAATTATTTTTTAAATTTTATTAATAAAGAAGTAAGTTTTGATAAAGATAAAGTTATTGATACATGACCTAATTGGTCACTATTTTTAATTGCGAAAAAAATCTTTTATAATGTATGATTTTTTTTAAAAAAAAATACTAATAAAATTAAATGTCTCTAATAATAATATTGTATATAAAAATTTATTTTTAAAAAAATTAATATTTATTTTTTTAAAAATATTAAAATCTTAATTGTTTTTTTGCCTAAGGCTTTAAGAATGGTTGAGACGGCCCGGGTTGTACCAAACACTTTATAGTTTTAATAATTAGGAGTATTTTTTAAATTTGTATCCAAATATATATGCATTAAAAATAATATAAATGACTCCACGATGAGTCATATTGTGCTTTTACCACTATTTTGATAGTAAGTTTTACCTCTTCGCGTAAGTTTACTTTTATTTTTGCCCAGTGTTAGAGGCATTTCTAAGATATTTAAAAAAATTGAAGCTCAAATGTGAGGGTTAAAATGGAAATCTTCTCATTTAAATTTAATAATTTGGCTCGGTGAAATTGGTAGTGGGTTGAAAATTCGAAGAATTACGAGGGCCAAGAAAAAAAAGAAAGAAGAGCGAATATCTATATATATATATAAAGAAACGGCAACCAAGTTCTTCCTGCTCCCATTTCCAAAGCCACTCTTTGCTCTTCCTTCGCAATCGCGTTCCTCACTGCTTTCATTTGCGTTCTGATTTGATTCGGCGTCTTCTCGCTCCCTCCTGTCGCCTTGTTATCGGTCTGAGAGGGGCGACAGCCGGAGACGGCAGCGTGGTTTGTGTGATATTTCTCAGGGGAGCGGCGGAGGAAGCTTCTTCCAGATTGGTTGGCGCTTCGAAGGTGATCACTTTAGGTTCCTCTTGCCCGCTTCTATGACAAGATTCTGTTTCCGAGAGATTTTTGCATTTACTCTTGTTTTCTGCTAGGAGAAAAAGAACGATTTTGCCGTTTGATGAGTCGGGAACGGTGTTATGTATTTGGATGTTGCTATAGGTTTTGATGTTGTTTCTCATATTATTTGGTGGTTAGATAATGCCATTTTGTATCGTTTCTTCACTGAATATTTTTCGTCCTCTTTTTTTTTTTTTTTTTTTGAAACAGTGATGTCGGTGTTTCAGATACTTTTGGCTATATATTCTTTTTCTTGTGTTCTTTATATGTTAAGCACTGATCATAACTAATGCCGAATCTGTTCTGACATTATATTCTCTTTGGTTTCTGTTAACCAGTGTTTAAGAGTCTAATCCTTGCAATGCATATGAAATCAATCATCCACTGGTATGAGAGTTCATCATTTGACATGAGAAATCGTTGGATCAACTGCCATGCTGATTAGAATTGAACAATATAATGCATATCCAAGACCTGTAGTTTTTCACTTCATCTAAGGGAGGATGCATGGCCATCAATCTTCGTATTCTATGATTTGTCCATAAGAATTTTCTGATGGAGCAAAATATATATGTTGAATATACACATGAGGGAACTAGCAAAGTGATATGAACAAAATATCTTGTGTTTTTTATTAGGAAATATGAGTGATTATTATCACAAATAGGATCAATGTAGCCACTTGGACAAGAAAATGATCTTCATAAATAGCACACATTCAAGGCCTTAGGTTAAAAATGGTAAAGTGAGATTCAACAATATAGGTGCAGAATTGTAAGCTGCTCAGTGAGTATTCTTTTTAGGAATCTTGAAACTTAACTGGCATCTTGATACCATGTTCGATTTTATGTACGATATCAAGGTATTTGGAATCAGCTGTAGTTAAGTTCCCAGCTAGCATTGAAATTTTTCTACAGAAGCTAGCTATTGCCTCCTGATTTGCTAAGGATAAGCCTTACGATTATCTTTCCTTTTTAATTGATTGAGGAGAAGCTTATTCCAACTTAACATAAATGAAAATAAAATGGAAAATTGAAGTTTGTCCAACAGGGAGATATCCTTTTTGCTCATCTGATACATTTTTCATTATACACGGTGACACTTGTAGGATCAACACTTTTCCTTTCTGAGTTTCCGTCATTCACCTATGTGTTTTTTTTTTCATTACCCTTTTCATAAATTCCTGCCTAAGGATGTTAAGGTTGTTGTGCCTACAAGAATAAAATGCTGACAGTTGAATGATGCCTCAGTAATCCACAGATGTTCTGACAAGTCAAGAGCATGAAGCAAATTTTGTAATAGCACGAGTAATGTCAACTTTTTGTCTTTGTTGTCCATAGTGAGAATATATGCTACATATCTTCATTCCAGAAAGACAGGAAATATATGTGGATAAATGGATTATCTGATGTACTTATAATTTGCATTGATATTGCAAACTTCACTATTCACTGAAGTTGGTAATTGTTTTCTATTGAATTTGATATCAGTCCCACTTTAATAATTTGGAAATCTTTCATACTTTGGTTAAAACCCTTCTTTCATTTATCATGGTGATTTGCTAACACTTATCCTTCATAGTTATTTGAAGTTTGATCTATTAAAGAAGTGGTCTTTCTTCTTCCATTTATGTACAATTTCCTATTCATCTACTACCTGAGTTGTTGTCTAAGCTTTTCATGTAGGTTAACTTCCTGGTTCAATCAATTCTGTCATGGATCAAAAAAATCTCCGGAATGAACTTGTCCCTGTTTCAGCTGAGAGCCAGGACTTACCTGACAACTCACAATTATCTAGCGAAACTGTCTCCTGCAAAAATGAAGCTAGCCAAGAGAATGCTAGCTTGAATATAGCCCTCCATGACTCGAGCTATAATACAGGGCATGCTGAACTGAGCAGGCAGGTTCCTGAATCAGGGCTTCATTCAGAAATGAGTAATCCAAGTTTAACACTGTGCCAGCAGGTTTCCTTCCCTGAAAACTCCTCAGGAGGGAGTTCTTCTAGGGCTTTCTTTTCCAACAACGATGGAGACGAACAAAAAGTAGCAGAATGCTCTTCAGACAAGCGAAAGAACATTGAAAGAGACCTCGGGGAATGCTCAGAGAGTCAAAATTCTAGTAACCTTAATGAAGGTGAGAATATTTTTGAGAATTCTCTTTTTTCTCTTCTTTTTGCATCTCTCCTTTAAAGGAGAATATCTTGTTTATTTATGTAGTTAAACAGGTGTAAATCATGTAGGCAATGAAATAAATGCAAGAATCAGCAGTGTACAAAGAGATGGAACTTTTGACCGTACTTCTGTTTATGAAGCTAGAACAAGTGAATGCTTTCAGCGGAATACCCGAAGGAGAATCAGCCATGCTGGTGAAGCCAATGCATCTGCACCTGATCTATGGTCACAATATAACAATATTACTCATAATCCTTGGCCTCCACAATCATCATCTGCACCTGTCCCGCCTAATCAGCCGTTGTATGTTATGTTTTTGGGTAGCAATTTGGAGCAATATAGGCATCTTCATGTACGTACTGTTCCTACCCTCCAACTGTATCCGTTCCGACAGAGTGGAATTTCGAGAATGGAAGTAGGTAGTTCTTCAGGCTCCAGAGCAGATGTGGTTGGTGGTGCAGCTGCAGCATTGCACCTGCTAGGTGTTCCAATCAATATCTCAGGGCAAGTGTTTGTTCTCCCAATAACCACTAGGAATATGATACAGGACCAAACAACTTGGGCTTCAGCCAGTGGCAACCCAGTTTTATTTGGTAATTCACTGCTTATATCACAGGCCGGCACTGGGTTTGGTGTTTATCCATCACAAGGAGCAAACTGGTTAGTTTACCCAAATCAACACCACATATCTAGTGCTGTTTCCCGTGTCCTACACCTCATATCTAGTGGTGCTTTGGGCATTCCCATGATCAGAGAGATTTTTGCAACTGCTGCAAGAGAAGGAAGGAACAGGTTGTCAGCGGTATGTGCTAGGTTGATGAATGGTGCTATTAGAAAGTGTTAAGATTGAAATGGTTTACTACTAATCTATAGCTAACCGCTTTTGAATAAATGGAATGACATTATTCTCGCTATTGTAGATTCAGGAAATGATGCATCTCATTCGCCAGGGTGATAATGTACTTCTTGAGGTTAGTTCTATTTTTTTCCTTTCAGCAGTTCTGTGAATATTGTCTTATGTATGACTGCCTTATAGACATGGTTATACTTTTAACTATTGATCAATGCCAACTTGTTACACAAGATATAAGATGAGCAAAATATATATATATATAAACTCCATGAAATTTGATTAAGACCTCACTTGTGTCATGCTTGGAGAAGACAGTACTAGTGCAATGACTGATAACTGTAATGGTGCGATGTTGTCTAGCAATTGATCTGCATAACATAAGATCAATTGCTATAGGTTATAGGTACAAAGAGTCCTTTAACATAAGATCAATTGCTATAGACAAATAGTAGATAATAACTGGACAGTCCAATACATGCAATGTCCTATGTACTTTGCATGGCGATGGCCAATAACCTTTCTTTGTATGGTTGTGCTCACATCAAGTGTTATGGTACGATGCTACTGAACTGGTACTGTTAATGCATCTGGTCAGGAAGCTTTACGACTCTGGTCAGCATTTTTTGGCATCAATCTCCAAGACAGTTACAGAGATATGCGAATGGATGTTGATAATATGTCTTATGAGGTAACCAAATTGTTATCTTCTGGATTTACTTCATCGGATTATTAATGCTTCTTCATACTTCAGGAATTGGTGGCACTGGAAGAACGAATAGGTAGTGTCAACACTGGACTTAGCGATGAAAAAATTCTCAACTGCCTACAGCAATTCAAGTATGTATCTACTGTATCCGAAACATCGGCGGCGGAAGTAGATCCATGCTGCATTTGTCGGGTGAGTCGATATCTGGCTTGATGCTCACCTTCAATTAATGCAAAATAACTGCCATATTTTGTCCTGTGGCAGGAAGAATTCACTGAAGGGGAAGAGCTTGGGCGATTGGATTGTGGTCATGATTTCCACTCTGCGTGCATCAAGCAATGGTTGACAATAAAGAATCTATGCCCCATCTGCAAAATAACTGCCCTTAATTAGTAAGATGGATGAGTGAGGCTTAATTCACAAGCATTCTTTACTAAATTACTACAATTCTTGATTTCTTTTTGATTCCAGATAACAAATATTATATTCCCATGATTTCTTTGAGTTGAAATGAGGTAAATTCCCCCCCTGTTTTCCTTCTTCCTCTCTATAATTGCCAAAGGAAACAAAAAGAGAGATTAAATATATTTTTTAACCATTTTTCTGATAGGAAGGCAAAGAGATTGATGATGGTCATGTGAAATGAATGGCCCAATGCACAATCATTTCCAACGTGGAGGGACAAGGATGGAGAGGAAAAAGGAGGAACTGATATGATCTTCCTAATCAAATAGAGTGAAGTAAAGGTGACAGATTAACAGTGGAGGAGACTTGATTGAGGTGATGTAACTGATGCCTGTGGCTATTTGTTGAAGACACATCGCTCCAGATTTCAGGAAAAAAAAAGGAGCAAAAAATAAAAATTTGTTTCATCAAGTTTGGTTGGATTCTTCGTTCAACATTATACTTTGGGCCCCTTTTTATGTATTTTGTTCCACGTTTTCTTTCTTCTATTAAAAAAAACCCTATAGCTAAACAAGCCTCTCCTCCGTACCAACAGCATGAGCAAATTTACTCTCCTAACACACTTCATCCTATAACTAATACCTTCATAATACAATTATTAACTCAATAACTCTATAATATACAATATTAACATCTAATATCACTTATTTAATTATGAAACCACTAACCTATTAACTAACTCATGACTCAACGCACTTATCTTCACTAATCGTTATTCGATCGTTAAATTTATTTAGCGATCGATTAATAATAGAAATGATTGATCATTAGTTTTTTCGTCATTAACTTTTACAATTAATTTTGATTCCGTTGTTAAAATTAATGACTAAATATAAAATATCGGTCACTATAATTAGCGATCGAATATAATTTACCGGTCGATAAATTAACATGATTACTTTTTAATATTTAGCGATCGAATTTAAATTCGATTTCTAAATTAGCAACGGTGGCTTCATCCTTAAGCTGAACAACATTCTCCTACTCGATTAGTTTTTACAGATAAAACAATTGTAAACTGTCCTTAAGTTCCATCACAAATATTATATACCATCAAACCAATTAAATTAAAGAATGGATACCACAATTAGTGAGTTTCGAAAACACAAAACATAGTATAATGAGGTGGAATTTTGTCCGTAAAGGTAGAACAGGATCACGATATCTAACACTGGTTTATTACCATTATTATAATTCAGATTTCATCCTCCTTCGTATATTAATCATTATTGTTCGAATTAATTAGATTAATCTTTATAATCTATTTCTTCCGTTCCATTTTGAGAACGAAAACGCTGCCTTCGATAAAAGATTAACACGTGAGTTCGATTCTGGGAATTGTTTACTCGTCGTCGGCAGCTCGGCGCATTGCCTCAACGTTGATCACGTAACCTCCACAAGTTTATAGTATCTCTTGCGTGTGCCCTTCTTTAATGCTTTAATTGGATTACTCACCTTTATAATAAGACCACCAACCTCCTTCATTCATCCTTCAAACCAAATGTTTTTCGATTTATCCTGATGATCGATAAAAAAATTTCGTGAAATCGGATCGGTCATCTGGGATCCGACATTACCCGATCGGATTAATTATTATTATTTTTTTAAAAAGAGTGTTTTTATGTTAGAGAATTGTAAATAAATTATATATTGATGAGTAAATTTAGTATATAATATAGTAAGTACTTGTTTATATTTATTTTATATATATATATAAATAGTTTATTAAATTAAATAAATAAATTTTAAAAAATATGTGTTTAGTTATTAATATTTATGAATAATTTATTATCTTATTAAATAAATTTAAGTACACAAATCTTAATTTGGCTGGTTTATAAATTTACTTTTTTATTAATATTTAAGAAAGAGATTTTATTTTTTTATTTTTATTAAATTATAAAAAAGTAAGATGTAATATTTTAAACTATGAGGGTAAAACAATAAATAAAATGATAGAGGGCAAAAATAAAAATAAAAAAAAAAACCTGTAATATCTCGGTAACAGTGACATACGGAGCTGCATCGGAATTCGGAAGCCCAACACAAAAGAAGAGGGAAAAAATGATGAAGAGGGCTAAAGAAACGCTTTGAGGACGGTGTTTTTTTAACAGAACCTATTACTGTTTTCGATTTGGTTAACGTGGGAGGCCAAGGCGAGGAAGTGATTCTTTGCCGTTTTCTACTTGTGCGGCAATAAATGGTGGTGGTGTTGGAGGGAGAGAAGAGGACTGAGAGAGAGAGAGAAGAGAGGCGATTGTTTGCAGCATATGAGCACGATAAAGGCGATGATGGAGCGAGATTGCCAAAAGGAGAAGGCAAAAAAATAGTAGAATAATTCTGTTCCTGTCAATTCACAGCACAGCAAATTGAAGAAATCTCCTCGTCGCCTTTATAATAATTTTAGCTGCTGCTGCTGATGATGATATTGACGCCTATCTGTGGCACTGAGTTTTGTAAAGCTGTTGCTTTTTGGCACCGGTCTGCTTCTTCTTCTTCTTCTTCTTCTCGCCTCTTCTGCCATTTCTTGAGCAATCTAGTCTGCCCCGTCCTGTGATTGGAGCATGGCGGAGAAGGATTTGCGGATTGTTAGAAGGGAAAGATTGATTTTTGAGGTCTAGAGGTGGAAAAGGTTGGATTTTTGAGTTGGAAAGGCGAGAAAGGTGGGATTTTTGGTTGGATTTTTTTTGGATGGACGACGTGTGGGATCTCAACGACGAGCCGACGGCGTCTCCGGCGGCCTCTGCCGAATTCGGCGGAGAGGACGAGAAAGGGAAGGCAGCGGGGGTAGCGTCGGCCGATGAAGAGAACGAGGATTCCGTCGAGACGTCCGAGGAGCGGGAAGCCGGCGTCGGAAGGATCTTCGGGTTCTCCATTTCTGGCTCGTCCGCCGTCGTGACTCACCAGTTCTTCCCTTCCGACGACGGGGAGGAGGCTCAGCCTGGGGAGAGCTCGGAAGCGGCGGCGGCGGCGCCCCCTCACTCGCTTTGGAGTGGGAACAAGTTCTGCCACCCGTCGGAGTCGGCGGTAGCGGAGGCGAGGCTGGCGTCCGTGAAGAAGAGCCGGCGAGGGCCGAGGTCGAGAAGCTCACAGTACCGCGGTGTGACCTTCTACCGAAGGACCGGCCGATGGGAATCCCATATATGGTTAGTTTCATTCTTCTCATCTTTTCCCCCTTTTGTAGCGAACTTCCGATTCAACCAAAAGGAAAACAAAAAACAAATCTTTTGATTTAGATTCAAAAAACTCTTTGCAGGGACTGTGGAAAGCAAGTGTATCTAGGTACGCACGAATCAATCATCTCCTGCTCAAATTTCCAAATGCTCATCAAGATTTCATCTTGTTCTTGGTTGAAACATTAAATAGGCCTATGAATGTTACCTAAAGATCTCATCTTGTTCTTGTTTGCGATGCAAATAATTGTTGTAGGTGGATTTGACACCGCATATGCAGCAGCAAGGTTTGTCCCTAAAGAACTCTAAACTAGTTCTTGTTCCCAGCTCTCAAGTTTTCGAGTTTTCTAAACCAGAGCATACGATCGAGCCGCAATCAAGTTCCGCGGATTGGAGGCTGATATCAATTTCAGTTTGGGTGACTATAAGGAAGATATAAAACAAGTAAATTGTGTATGAAAATCCTTTTTTTCCCCCCTTGTTTGTTCTGAGAATTGTCTAATTCGAAAGGAATGCTTGTTGATGGTGCAGATGGGCAATGCGACCAAGGAAGAGTTTGTTCAAGTGCTCCGGCGCCAAAGCAGCGGCTTCCCTCGAGGGAGCTCCAAGTTCAGGGGGGTCACCTTGCACAAATGTGGGAGGTGGGAGGCCAGAATGGGCCAATTCTTAGGCAAAAAGTATGCCTCTTCGCCTTCGTTTTATCGAATTGCATCTCGTGTTTAACTTGTTCTTCATCGCAATGCAATAAGATTTATGTTTTCCCCCCAGATATGTATACCTGGGACTCTACGAGACCGAGATCGAAGCTGCAAGGTATTCCAAGTCCTTATCGTTGTAGATTGTATACTTGTTGAGTAGCTTCAAGCAAGAGTTCTTGATAAGTTCTGTTTTGGAATATCTAGAGCTTATGACAAGGCTGCAATCAAGTTCAATGGGAAGGATGCTTTAACTAATTTTGATCCTAAAATCTATGATAATGAGCTTGAAATACCGAGTAAGAAGAACATTACTGATCACTTAAACACAATCTTTGTTGTTGGTTAAGTTGATCATCTAACAGTAAATCTATTCTTTTAGCTGATTCTGCTGAGCATGATCTGGACCTAAGCTTGGGTAACACTTCCGATATCATCGTCGATAAGCATTTGTACAAGGCTTCTGATTCAGGATGGAATCAGAGAATGGGATTTAAGGTATGATGTCTTTAGACCTATATGATTCTGCTGTTGATTCGTAAAAGGAATTGTGAATTTTCGCATAATTCACTTCGGCTGCTATCCAGTTTGATGACAAACTGGCTGAAGGAAGAAACAACACTGGAATCTTCCAGCACAGCAATGGATTCATTCAGTATCCAAATCCTAAAGCTAATGAAACATTCAACTACATTCCTTTCCAATCGAACACCGGCCGGGGTGCCTCGTCGATGTTCCACATTATGCCACAGCAATTCAACCTCAATAGCTTGTATCAAGTGTGTGGCACTCAGCCTAGTCGTTCTAAATTTAGTTTGATCACAATTTCAGCATTCTCCTTTCATGATACAGTTTCCAGGCGGCAGCAATGGAGAAGGATCAGGCAAATGGCCTGCATTATCGAGCAGCGATGAGGAACAACGACAGCGGCACATGGGTTGGGGGCCGGGTTTCAGCTTCAGTCCACAACTCCGTCCGCCGCCGAACGGTTCGCCGTCATTAGTTTTGCAGCATCATCAGGATTCCAGCCACCGGTAGCAAAATCAACCTCCAGTGAGCAAAAACCCATATTTTCGATCTCTCTCTCTCTCTCTCTCTTCACAGAGCTTCCTTCCACCCCCTTGAACACCACAACAAACATCAAACATTTGCAGGACGATTAATAGAGTTAATTTTGTGCTGTGCTGTTCATCAAAATGGTCAATTGTTCCTCTATTTCGTTGAAAGATTGAATCAATAAGTTGATGCCATCCATTTGGAAGAACAGTGCGTGCGGTCCTTTGATTCAGAGAAAAGACACTGACCGCGAAAGGGACATTGCACCACACTAATATTCATAATAAACTCCATAAAAAATAACGACCATTAATTCATTCATAATCAATAAGTTAATGTTCTTCCTCTGTATAGGTAAACTAGAGCAGGAGAAGAAGGGAGTTTATGGTTCCGAAAACAATCCAGTAGATCTATGATGGCTTCCTACTGCCTGTCTGACACTCATGTGAGGCCTGTACTATTGGTGCTAAATAAGCAATGTTTCCTTTTCAGCGAGCAGGAGGTGGTAGGGAATGGAGGGAGACGTCGCGGTGAAAGGCAGCACTTGGGAACAATGGAAATAGTAAGGGTCCAATTATGGTCTGCGGATCTATGGCGATTGCTATATCTTCTGATGCTGCTTGCTGTTGCAGTGCATGCAAGCAGCTTTCGCTGTTTGGGGGGTTTTCTTCAAAGGGTAATGAAGTACGTGTATTGCTTCAGGGTACCGAGTAGGAACTAGCATGCAGTCGGGGTGCGCAGGGTGCGAGAATCAGTATAAAAGGAGAAGACAGGATGTATACTTTGGGATTAATGGATTCTTTTTTTTCTTTTTGAATTTACGAGAGTTTCTGTCGGTCTAATGACGTGAAAACCCTTTCAATTTATAGGGTTTCATGATATAATATTTAAATTAAAAAAATTGAAAAAAATATACTAATCGAGCATGGAGTGAGCATAAAAAGTGAGTAACATAGCATCTCTGTATATATATCATCGATGTGTACCAAACCATGATAGCATCTCTGTCCACGTGGACGCACCAGGTGCCCTCAAGCGCGCACGTGGGGTACGCACTTTGAGCGTATAACATAATATCA
>JBBUKS010028814.1:0-11202 GCA_038050645.1 Hedychium gardnerianum
TTGATTCTTATTACATCTCAAAGAATCTGGAGGTAAGTACATTAGATGATTTATTTTCAACCTTGGAGCTTCACGAATCTAGATGTGCAGGACTAAGAAGAAAAAAAAACCAAATCAGAACTTAGCACTGAAAGTCAAGAAAAACGAGCCAGATTCAGAATCTTCACCTGACGAAGAAGAAGAAGCTTATATGGTAAGGAAATTCAATAAATTTTTTAAAACTAATAATTTTAATAAGTCGCAGGCCAAGAAGCTTCTACCGGGGAAAAGGAAAGTACGGTGCTACAACTGCAACGAAGAAGGGCTTATCAAGGACAATTGCCCCAAATTGAAGGATAAAGAAAAAGAAAAGGAGAAAGGACCTAGAAAGTTCAAGTATCAGAATCTCAAAGCTACATGGGATGACTCGTCCTCAGAAGAATCCAAGACAGAGGAATATGCTGGACTAGCACTAATGGCTAGTCACTAAGAGGAAAGCATCGATGAAGGGGAGGTACTTTCGAAGAGAGCAGCAGCGAAGAGGGAGTATCCAACTACGAATCTGATATGATAAGTGAGGTACGTCAGCTTCCACCTAAGCAATTGTACGACGGTATTAAGCTTTTATCTAGATCATTGTGTAAACTTAGAATGAAGTATGTTAGTTTGAAAAAGATAAATATTGAGTTAAAAGATCAATAGGCAAATGCATGTCCACTACCAGAATTTTATAAACGCAAAATTGAAAATGCAAAGTTAAAAGATCAAATAACTTGTGCATTCTCAAATTCAAATTTAAATCAAGTTCAAAATTTTAGAAATTCTTGAGAACTAAATTAGTATGTTAGAAATCACAAGGGTCAAATTAGAAAATTTTCAAAATTCAATATTCCACGAAAATACTTGATAAATCTAGTAGGTAGAAATTTGTATTGGGTTCCGAAATCATGTTTAGCTAATTAATTGTTTCATATACATATGTGAAATTGATTGTTTGAAGTGTTAATATCTTTTGTGCAAAATTATAGTTTGAAACCTTTTTGTTCGAATCTTAAGTTTAATTTTTTTTTTTGTGATAGAATTTCATGTTTTCAGTTACCAGAAAAAATTTCAAAATTTTTTCACTATTGCATAAATTTTTATGAATTTTTTAACAAAAATTGAATTTTTAAAATTAAAATTTTTTAGAGAATTATTTTTGAAAATTTTGATTTTTCTGTGAAAAATTGTTATGGTTTAAATGCTCAAAAAAATTTGCAAGATTTTTTGCCATCAAATCCTATTTTTAATTTATTATCTTAAAAAATCTCTAATTCTCTAAAGAAAATTATATTTTTCTCTATAAGGAAAAGTATTTTTCACGTGAATTTTTTTTTTCTAGAATCATATTAGTAATTCTGAACATTAACAAAAAATTAATATTTTTCTAAACTTAAAAATAATTTTCAAATTATTTTTGGTAAATTTATGATTTAATTGTTAAAAAATTATTTTCTTAGAAATAATTACGGTAAAAATACACAGATTTCTATCTCGTGTATTTATCCTCAATTAAATTTGTTCTCTATTATTTAACATTTTTCCCATTTTTTTGATGTGATCAAAGGGGGAGAAATATATGTTAAGTTAAGGGGAAGATTATTGCAGATTTTTTTGGTACTAAATAGCAATATCTTGTTATGCAGTTAATCTTTATAACTTTATGTTTTGTTGACCCTAACTTTAACTCGGGTTGATGCACATCAAAAAGGTGGAGATTGTAAATACCCCGAGGTAGTTTTGATGTGATCAACCGAGTTAAGTTAAGTCCTGTGTATTTTGATCCTTGTGTGTAAGTGTGTAGGAACTTAGGAACATGAGTAGTCGAGCGGAAGACGCAACGGATGAGAAGGATAGCACGGAAAGAGAGTCGACGGGCTCGGTGCATCCGAAGGACGAGAAGCTGCGGAAGAGTACACCGATGGAGCGAGAAGGACGTGGTCTGAGGGATGCGAGGTGAGAAGGACGCGGTCCGAGGGACGAGAAGCCGGGGAGGAAGCCTACTCGAGGAGAAGGTCGAAGTTGGGTTCGGGCGAGCTCAATTTCGAACGACCAGAGATCACCCAGGCAATCGAAAGGAGAGAATGGTCAATATGCTTTAACCATTCAAAGCTGGACGCGCCCCGGAACAGCTGGAGACGCCTCACCCGCTAGGCGCTAGAGGCGCCCCCATCGAATGGAGGCACATCAAGTTTCCAGACAGTGGAGGTGCCCCCATTGAATGGAGGCCCCTCACCCGCCTGAGAATAGAGGTGCCCCCATTGCTTGGAGGTGCATGAATATACCTGTTGCAGCGGATAAGGAGTTGGATGTCACATCAGTTTATCTGAGTCGCCCCTAACACTCGGAGGCACCCCCAGCACTGCCAGATCAGCAGACCATTGCTGTGGATCACAATTCAGCCTGATGGAGGAGCCCCTGATCATCTGAGGCGCCCCCGAGAGTGCCATGTCAGCATAATGGTCATTTCGACCAGATTGCTATAAATAAAAGTTGTGTCCTCCAGTTTAGAACAACACACTATGTTCTTTAATTCCAAACACTGTCTTCTCATTTCTGTTCTTCCAACATTTGTAAGAGGCTACTCCACCTTCATGAAGGAGTTTCTTTTAGTGCTTTTATGTGTCTTGGATTAACAACCATCTAGGTTGTAACCAAGTAATCTCTTGCCTCTTACTTTATATGTTTTTGATATTTATTAATTAATGTGTGTCCTTGCTTAGTAAAAAGCAAGAGAAAGTTCTTATTTAAATTACAGGCTATTCACCCCCTCTAGTCGGTCCACCCGATCCTACACAATGAACAATGATTGTAAAATGATGCATGAAGGATGAATGAGATGCAACAAAGTGTGATCATTAGCCAACTGAAACATAAGCAAGAACAAGAACAAAATGAGATTAGAGTTGAGGGCTTTACTTTGGTGGCATTTGAAGTCTAATGAGGTAAAATGGTCTTGACGAGAGGAGTTGGGTGTCACGAGTTCGCTGAGAAAGAAGTTGTCACCAAAATCACCCCGCACCAAAATCGGAGTGAAGGGGTTGTCGAAGGAAGGCGCCGGAGATAGAGAAGAAAGAAGCAAAACAGCGGGCGAGAGAGGCAGAAGGTTAGGGCTCAAGAGAGAAATGAGTGTTCAAATCGATTAGTTAGTGCACGGGTGTTTTAAAATCATGTGAGTCTTTAATCGATTGACTAATCGATTAGGTGAGGTTTAATCGATTAAGATCGGTTCTATGCTCGCGAGAGATTGTCACCAATCGATTAGACAATCGATTGGTCTTTAACCAAATCGATTCAACGAGGTTCTGTATTCGCGAGAAATTTTCACCAATTGATTGCATAATAGATTGGTCTTAGCCAAATGAATTCCCTGATCGATTCTAAGCCTTTCTGTGGCAAACTACAGAATTACCAATCGATTAGTAACTGTCACCAATCGATTGGGATTATTGATAAACCTTATTTTTGTCCCATTTCATGCTAATTTCAATGTTTAATGACTTTACTCATGTGTATGAAGTGTAGATATTGTATATATGTGAAGTTAAGTGTGTTGAAATGATTGGTTATGAGTTTCTTCCATTGAACTATTCAATCACGATCTTTGGACCAAATACACATTAATTGTGTATTGGTCTTCTCCATGATTGGTCAAGTCAATTATTCAAAAAAAAAACAACCCTCTTGCTCAAAGTAATGCATCATAACAAGCATTATGATCAAGAAGATTGTTCCTAGCATCTCACTCCCATCTATGTAAATTCAAAAACACAAACAAGATAAAACCTATGTTCTTGTGAGATGCATTTTGAAGGTAAAATGAGTTTTAAAAAGTTTCATCCTTGAAGTGATCATGAAGGGTTGTCTATTTACTCAACAAGGCACATTCCCAATTCCCTTCGTAAATAATTAAATTCAACTTCGGGAAGTAGTTTAGTGAAGATATCAGCTAGGTTAGATTTTGACTCAACATAACTAAGGACAATGTCACCTCTAGCCACATGATCTCGAATGAAATGATGCTTTACCTCAATATGCTTTGTTCTTGAATGATGAACTGAATTTTTGATCAAATTTATGGTACTCACATTATCACAAAGAACTTGTACGCTTTTGTAGATGAGTTTATAATCCTCTAAAGTGTGAGTCATCCATAACAATTGTGACACACACTCTCCCATAGCTATATATTTGGCTTCGGTTGTGGAGAGTGCTACACAATATTATTTTTGACTTGACCAACTAACTAAAGAGGATCCCAAAAATTGACATCCACCACTAGTTATTTTGTGATCCAATTTGCACCCGGCAAAATCGGAATCGAAGTACCCCACAAGATCAAAGGTTTTGGTTCTAGGATACTAAAGACTTACACTTTGAGTTCCCTTAAGATATCGAAGAATTCGTTTGCCTTAGCACAAGATTGATATCTTCCACACATACCTACGGCAAACAATATGTCGGGTCTACTAGTCGTGAGATAAAGGAGACTACCTAGAGCACTACGATACAACTTTGGGTCAACTTCTTTGCCTTCAATATCATTGTCTAATTTTGTATTAGTGGTCATAGGAGTAGATATTTCTTTGGCATTTTCCATCCTAAATTTCTTGATGATTTCTTTGGCATATTTAGATTGATGAATGTATATTCCTTCTTTTGTTTGTTTAATTTGTAGTCCTAAGAAAAATGTTAACTCACCAACCAAACTCATTTCAAACTCACTTTCCATGTGATTTATGAACTCATTTAGAAGTCTTTGTTTGTGGAACCATAAATAATGTCATCTACATAAACTCAGGCCACAAAAATATCATCTCCATTATTTTTCAAAAATAAAGTAGGATCAATTTTCCTTCTATGAAATTCTTTTGATACTAAAAATGTTGGCAACCGTTCATACATAGCATGAGATGGTTGTTTTAGCCCATACAAGGCCTTTTTAAGCTTATACAAGTGGTTTAAAAATTTTAAATTTTCAAACCCCGGTGGTTGCTCAACATAGACTTCTTCCTTAATAAAACCATTCAAAAATGATGATTTCACATCCATTTGATACAACTTAAACCCTTTATGAGCGGCAAATGCCAACATCATCCTAATGGACTCCAATCAAGCTACGGGTGCATAAGTTTCATCATAATCTAACCCTTCTACCTGATTAAAGCCTTTAGCAACCAATCTAGCTTTGTTTCTCACCGCCACTCCTTTATCATCAAGTTTGTTATGAAAAACTCATTTAGTAACAATAATTGATTTTTCTTCGGATCTATAGGCTAAATCCCAAACTTAACTTCTCTCAAATTGAGATCATCTTGCATTGCTAAAATCCAATCCGAATCAAGCAAGGCATCATCTATGATTTTTGGTTCAATTTGGGAGATTAAGGCAATTTGACTTCTCTCATTTCGAAAATATGATCGAGTTCTTACTCCTTGTGTAATATCTCCCACTACTTGATCTAAGGGATGATTTGCATTTGTTCTAGTGGGTCTTGATTCTTGAGTTGTGGTGATCACATGCTCAAGTGGTAACTCGACTATTCTTTCATTCTCGCTCTCTTAATTTTCTTCCTCATGATCGTTGTTTTCATCTAATGTTAATTTTTCCAATTCAAATTGTAATTCAACCTAGATTGTTTTATTAGGATTTGAAGTTGGTTTTTCTTCAAAAATAACATTTAGAGATCCTTCAATTATTTTAGATTTTCCAATTGATTATCACTTGTCTGACTATCTGTTGAACTATCATTGACTCTAGATCGATGACTGAGATTATCCCATTTTGAATCCTAATCGATTGGTTTTAATTACCAATCAATTAGCTACCCTAATCGATCAGCCAATTGATTTGGGAGCCTTTTATTTTCGCGAAGAAAACCTCCCAATCGATTGGACTAATTGATTGGCAGTATCTCTATCGATTGACCAATCGATTTGGAAACTTTCTGTTTTCGTAATAAAATCTCACAATCATTGCACCAATCGATTGACAGTGGCCAAATCGATCAATGAATCGATTAGGGAACTTTCTGTTCTCGCGAAGGATACTTTCCAATTGATCAACCAATCGATTACCATGGGTAATCGATCCACTGATCGATTTAAAAACTTTCTATTCTTGTGAAGAAGACCTCTCAATCAATCAGCCGATCAATCGATAGTTTCCCAATCAATTAGCCAATCGATCCTTGAGCTTTCTGTGTGCTCGAATTTGATTACCAATTGATTGACAATTCGTGTCAATCGATTGATACACCTCGTTTGCTAAAACCTGAAATCCAAGTTTTCCAATCGATTGATGAACCCTAAAATAGAGTTTTCGCTCCTAAACCCTTGAGCACATATTTCCTTTGATATTTAAATTGATCCCAAATACCTCTGCCAGATGAACCTCTTGTTCCCCGGACTTTGTGCTTGGAGCTTCCTCATCTCCGGGTCTTCATGCTAAGAATCGGTCCTCGACGTTTCCTTGGACTTTGCGCCTGGAGCTTCCTCATCTTCAGGTCTTCATGCCAAGAATCAAGTCTCCGACTTTCTTGGTCTTCCCTTGTCTTGCATCTGGTCTTTCAACCTGCATGGACTTCTTGCCAAAGAATCCAGTCTTCGACTTTTTTGGACTTCTTTCATCCTGCACACTTATAACTTAAGTTAGATCCAACGTATTAGCCTAAACTTAAATAATTATCAATCATTGAAACTTCTGGGACATGATTGCATTAATAGACTCTTCCTCAACCAATTAACATATTGATTGACTGTCAAGTATCCGGTTAACCTTGACCTACTTAATATCTCATTCGACCAACTAACATACTGATCAAACATCGAAACCTAAACTCGAACTTGATTAATCTGATCAAGATTTGACCAGGGGTCGATTGCACGTTAGAAAATAAATAAAATCCACTAATTTAACGTAACAATAGATTCATAGAGATGATATTTAAATGTTTTTTTTTCACACTACTTTATTTTAAGGCTATTTCATACCTAAATAAGCATGTTTTAATTTCATACTTATAAGATAATATCATTAGGAATATGGCTAATTCTTTGTTAGTCTTCGTTGTCATGGTCCTTTTTTAATTTTCTCACTAGCTCAACGATTGCGAGTAAAACTTTTCAAAAGTATTATATATATATATTTTTTTCTTTTTAACAGTGATAGGATAGGAGCAAACGAGAGGGGCATAAATAGTTTCGATCGTTTCGTCTCGATTGTGTGCTTATTGTTTAAATGCACAATGGAAAATTTGAATTAAACTTGACGTCACATGTACAATACCATTGGTTTTACTTGGTTCACCGCCTCCCAAGATGACAACGTCCAAGGCCTAGTCCCAATTGGCTATCACTACTATCCTTCTCCTTCTTAGATACCTTTCATAGGCGGAGAAGCCTGTTACAAATTATTCTTGCAACAACATAAGCAATACAATCAAATACAAAAAATACAAATAAAATCAAAGTAAAACAAATTTTACAAGTAAAAACTTTGCTTTGGATGCTTCTTTATTGCTTTGGATTGACTCTGATGGTAGGAAATGCAATACTACTTCATCTTCAACCTCTCGAGAACTAGCATCTTCAAAACACATTAAACCCTTCTTTTATAGGGTTGTTGTTCAAGTTGAATTTTGTCTAGCAATCAACTGATCTTATCCATCAGTCGACTGTCCTATTGAATTCGACCATTTAAACCTATAGAACAACTCTTTCTTGACCTATTTGACCACCATCAGTCGACTGCTAAACCTTGCAGTTGACTAATCACGAACAATAATATTTTTTGAGATTTTGGGGTTTGGCGTCTATTAGTCGATCGATACACCTTATCAATCGACTAATACTCCTGTTTCAACTTTACCAAAGTTGAATTCTCATCTTGTCTTGTATCTAGTTGATCTCAACCTATTTTGATTTCTTTTGCCCGACATCTAATCAATCATGACCTACCGAGACTTCTCGTTGCCTAACATCCGGTCAACCTTGACCTGCCGGGACTTTACGCCTCATATTAATTCTATGTTGAACTTTCGATTGCCAAGTCTCCGATTAATCATGATCCACTTGGACTTTTTTCTTGTGTCAACTCCATGTTAGATTTCCGATTGCCAAGTATCCAGTAACCCATGACAACTTGGACTTCTCACTTACCAATTCTCTGTTGAACTTTCGATCACTAAGTGTAAAGTCAACCGTGACTCACTTAGACTTTCAACCGCCAAATGTCTGGTCAATCATGACCCACTTAGACTTTTTCACAGTTAAATATCCGATCAACTTTGACCTATTTTACTCTCCCTCAACCAATTAACATATTAATCGACTGTCAAATATCCGATTAATCTTGACCTACTTGACGTCTTACTCGACCAACTAATATATTAATTAAATATCAAAATTTAAACTCGAATCAATTTGAATTTGGTCAACTTGATCAAATCTTGACAAGGGTAGATTGCATGTTAGAAAATACATAAAATTCACTAATTTAATAAAATCTTGACCTGGTCAAATCCTCTAGTTCTTTTGGACAAGGCTCGGGCTCGTATGAAAAATAACCAGAGAGTGAAGTTGTGAAAGGCTCGGGCTCGTATTTAAATCAAGGGATTCATCATCATTTGTTTGGATGGAAGGCGACGTGTTTGATCGTCAAAACTGATTGTGAATCATCAAGAATCATGCTAAATTTTGCGTTCATAGATATAGCTAGTGTTACCTCTCTTACAACGTCATGCATTCTGAAATTTTGAAGTCTCCCAAATGCATTTATCTTAACCACCTGAAGCATACACCGATCCACTAGTTCAGCAAGATAGTCATCAACCTCCTCTTCCATTGATTTGTTACTGCTCCTCACTGTCACGAATCCTTCAGCTACCTATAATCAGATTAGTTTCTTCCTTTTTATTAGATAATCTTCATGGAAAATATTACAATAAATAGAACAATTCTTTAGATAGTAAGGAAGCTCAGATTGAGAATATATATTCTTTACTTTATCTAGCGTAGGTTGTTTTCAAACTCCCAATGAAGGCGATCATGAACTTTCTTCCATTCAGTTTCACTCTTTTCCTTGAATGACAATAAACCGCCAATTGCTACAATAGCTAAAGATGAGCCTCGACACTTGTTCAAAATCGTACCAGTGTAATCCTCAAACTCTTTTGGACAATCTTTATTGTTCCCTCTTTGGAATGTCTTCTTGCAAAACAAAAATCCATGCATCTTTTTCATCAAGTTGTTGCAGCTTTATGATATGTTCATCGTTTGCCATCCTTGCTACTTCATGCATTCTAGTTGTAACAATTAGTCTACTTCCATTGTTGCTATCAACAAAAGTATGACTAATATCATTACACAAGTCTACTTGCCAAACATCATCTAACACAATTATATATCTCTTTTGCTGCAAACTTTCTCGAATGATTTCAAATAACTCTAATTGTAGCATGGTAGTGATACCATTTGGGACAGGCTCAAATTTTCCATTCAAAGTTTCTTGGATCATTGTTCTTAGGAGTTCTGAGACTGTGACCCAAACCTGACAATCAAAGTGTCTCTTGACAGTATTATGGCGATAGACATTTGCGACGGGAGTAGTTTTTCCTTGGCCACCCATTCCCCATACGCAATTGCTGTCATCTTCCTGCAAGTATCAGCATTAGTCAACCATGAAAGAAACTTAGATTTATTCTCTTCTATCCCCACTACATCGTCTTCATTAATTATCATGGGTGAATAAGCTCGATAATGATGTGTCTCTTTCTGAAATCTTCACTCTATCCTCGTTGCCACTTATTGTTAATCCATATAGATCTCATTTTGGCAAGTTCAGAAAGATCTCTCTCCATGTTTTCTAACCGAGAATCAATTCTATATATGCCAAGCCTTAGCAAGATTGGAACCAAGGATTGATGGTCTTGAAGATAATTCTTCCATGTTCTTTCACGTTTGCTCTCCAACAAGATTGAGGTATTCATATAATATATACAACAACAATGATAAAGCATTATCCTACTATATAGGGTCGGCTATATGGATTCTTTTACGTCATTGAGCTCTATCCCCTACTATATCATCATCTATACTTAAATAAATTTTATCTTATTTTATTGTTACTAACCAAGTCTTTTTTGGTCTTCCTCTTCCTCATTTGATGTGTGTATTTATCATAGTTTTACATCGCCTAACTGGAGCATTTATTGATCGTCTATGTATATGCCCGTACCATCTCAAACGTGTCTCTCAGAGTCTTCCCTTAATAAATACTATTCCGACTTTCTCTCTAATATTCTCATATTTTATTTTGTTCATCATCGTATGTTCACACATCCACTTTAACATCCTCATCTCTGCAACTCTCATCTTCTTCTCATATGCTTGAGTCATAGCCCAATATTCAACTCCATATAATATAATAGGTCTAACTGTCGTTTTATAGAACTTTTCTTTAAGTTTTAGAGGTACTTTACGATCACATAAAACACTCGACGCTCTCCTCTATTTCAATCATCATGTTTGTATTCTATGTAAGATATCTCTATCCCTCTATCGTTTTGTAAAAATGATCCTAAATACTTAAAGCTCTCAGTTCCACACAACTGGTTATCTCCTATCTTAACAATTGTCTCATTACATCTAATATTGTTAAATTTAAATTTCATATATTCTGTCTTTATTCTACTAAGTCTAAATTTTTTTTAGTTCTAGTGTTTCCTACCAAGATTTTTTAGTTCTAGTGTTTCCTACCAAGATTCACGTGTCTTATCTATCAAAATAATATAATCTGCAAACAACATACACCACGGTATTGTATCTTGAATGTGTCCAGTTAGTTCGTTCATGATTAGTGTAAAAAGATAGGGACTTAGAGCTGATCTTAATGTAATTCTATCTTTATTGGAAATGCTATAGTTAATCCGCATGAAGTCTTCACTTAGGTCGTTACATCCTTATACATATTCTTAATTAGATTAATATATGTTACGCTAACACCTCTCTTTTCTAGAATTCTCCATATAATTTCTCATGGGACTCTATCATAAGCTTTTTCTAAGTCAATAAATATCATGTGTAAATTTTATTTTTGCTCTCGATATTTTTCAATTAGTTGCCTAAGAAGATGTATAGCTTCTATTGTCGACCTTCCAGGCATGAACCCAAATTGATTTTCGGT
>JBBUKS010028835.1:0-11202 GCA_038050645.1 Hedychium gardnerianum
TTAGGGTTATTTTTAGGCTTTTTTCTTCTTTCCTTCGATAGTGTTGTCTTTGTTGATTTGTAGTCTTGTTGTTGTTTCATGCCAACAAGATCATTTAGAGTTTTGGCTATAATTTCTAGGTAAATTTATATCAAATTTTCTAAAATAGTCTTTTTTGTGCTCATTTTATCTTTTGTAGTCCTTTATGTTAGCCTAGATTGCTAAATTCATTAAATTTGATAAACAAGCTTTTTGTCATGTTCTTTGAATCTTCTATAGTCATTCTATATTTTCATTTTTGCTTTGTAGAAGTTCATCAAGAATTTTGACTAAAACTATTTTTTTATTAGATAGACTAAAAGTGGTTGAATTTTACAAACATATACTACTTTGTGCTTGAAAAAGGAATACCTAAGGCAATCATGAAAAGTTACGAATTAATGCCTTAGAGGTTGAAAATTAAGTCTTAAGGTCAAGACTTAAAAAATTAGAGAAGATCCTAGAGAAAATGACAAATAATGTCAAAATGTCACAAAAAAAAAAAAACAAAACCTAGGTTTAGATTGACAAAAATCATTCAAGGATAAGCAAAGTTTGAGGTACAAACTTAAAACCAAAGAGAATGTGTCATCATGTCATAGAGTTTCATATAACTATGTAACTAATCCTAGATTTAGGTGTCAAGCCAATGTAACAAGGGAAGTTATCCCTAGAGTTGATTGAAACAAAACCTATGAATAAGGCTTCTAAGAAGCTTAGGAAAGTCATCAAAAAGGTATCTAGGGAAGTTATCCCTAGTAAGTACCTATTACACTCAAGGAGCACTAATAGGTTTTGGGTTCCTAAGAGTATGTTCTCTACACCATAGATGAGTATAATGTATGTCAATCCTAATTGGATGGGAAGTTAACTCAACATATGATGAAGTTGACATATTAGGATATTTTCAAGATATTGTGATATCTTGAAAATGAGAAGTTGACTTTTACTCTTGAAGAGTAAAATGTGCCAATAGAATTTGAAGAATTGAAATTAATCAAATTGACACAAATACAATAGAATTAAAAGAAATGTCAAGTTGGGATTTTGATATTTTCTAGGGAGATGAGTGCAACTTAGGTTACTTTTTTATTTAACAATTAGCTGATGATACTTAGATAGAAAATCTGGAAAAATTCCTTATGTTAAAATTTGTATATGTTTGTGTGCCCTATCACATGCCATGTCATCATATTATACGTTTATCTTGCCATGAAAAATGATACATGTCATACATACATCATTTAAATCGAGATATGATATCTTTCTTTTGAAATTATGCATTTGATGTAGCCATACTCATTACATACATAAACTTTTAATTCTTTATAATTAAGGATAATATGACATTAATTGACATTCTAGATAGAATGATCAAAGTTAAAATGCTTGGTTAGAGATGCATGATCCCTTAGTTTAGGGAAAATATATTTTTATATCTCACAAGACCATAAGATGACTTGTATGTGTATTGTGACATATTAGATACAAGTAAAATTTTAGGAGGATGAACAAAACTCAAGAAGTTGATTTAGTGCATCTATTTGAGTTTTAATTTCATCAAAACACATGCATTTTGTGAAGTCCAATTATGGGGAAAGCTAATGTACAAGTCATGTGCATTTAGCTCATTGATCATGGTTGAAAATTATTTTTAAAAATAATTTCAAAATCATTTTAAAAAATCTTGATGAAGTCTATTTGTTGATAGATATCACCATTGCTCAAGTAGATACAAAGTTAGAGTGAAACATTGAAGTTTCAATGATTTTTAATTTTGTACCATTTTTTGAATTTTCATAGAAGACTATTTTTCCTTAATAATATATGACATAAGTAATGTTTATGTGAAATTTCATGATTTTTCGATAATCGTAGAATTATTTATGAGTTTTTGAATTCTGATCTGAATTTGAATCAGAAAATCATAAACTTCAATCAATTGAACATTGTTGTCAATCGATTGATACATTCTGTAATCGATTAGCAGCTTACACCAATTGATTAGCACAGGAACAAATCGATTGATAAGTGATACCAATCGATTGGGAGATGTTGATTTTGGTTAAAATAAGTTTATTTCAGTCGATTAAGCCATGTTTAGGTTATTTAACTATTCTTAACCATATGAAATACTTGGATAAGTATTTAAGGGTAATTTTATTGATGAAAATTAGAAAGGAATGGTTGATGAAAATTAGAAAGGAATGGTTAAAGGGGACTAATTTGGAGTTAAGGAGGAGGTTTAGATTCAAGGGTGAATTTTTAACCTCATAACTTCAATTTTGGGATTTCCTAAAGGTTTTGGAATTCCAAATCATTGTTGGTGCAATGATAGAAGTTGGAGCATGCTTTGAGGGGAAGGTCCACCTTAAAAGCATGAATTGAGGAAATTTGTAGACGAATGATGAGGATGAGGAAAATTGATGAGTATTTGCTCAAGGTTAAGCATTAAAAATGATGAAAGGTATGAGACTTTCATTGGATGTTTAGAGGTTAAAGAGGGATGAATCTTGGGAGAAGATTTTTGATGTGTGCCAAAGGGGGAGAATGTAGGGTTGGAGTTAGGAAACCCTCATTCATACTTTGGTATAAGAAGAAGGAAGTTGGGCTTATGAGAGCCTAACTTAAACATATTGTCAAACATCAAAAAGGAGGAGATTGTTGGTGCAATCATCCTAGGGTCAAGGTTGACCAAGTTGACTAAGTTTGGGTTGGCTCGAGCTTGAGTTTCGATATTTTACAATATATTAGAGAGAAGTCAAGTAGGCCAAGGGACGATTAGATACTTGATAAAGGAAAGTCCTAACTAAGGTTAGGCAAGAGGAAGGACCTAGTGGGACTAGGTAGTGGAAGACCTAACTAGAGGTTAGGCAAGGGAAAGTTCTAACTGAGGTTAGGCAAGAAAAAGTCTTAACTAGAGGTTAGGCAAGGGAAATTCCTAATTGAGGTTAAGTAGGGGAAAGTTCTAACTAAGGTTAGGAAAGGGAAAGTCGAATGGGAAGGTTGGCAAGGGCAAAGTCGAAGTGGGTCAGGGAGGACCAGACACTTGGTGATCAGAAGTCCTAACTGAGGTTAGGCAAGAGAAAATCTTAACTGAGGTTAGGTAAGGAGAAGTCCCATTGGGTCAAGGAAGATCAGACACTTGGCATGAGTGAGCAAGTCCCAATAGGTCAAGGTTGACTAGATATTGGGTAACGGGAAGCCCCAATAGGTCACGGATGACTAGATGTTGGGCAGAGGAAGTCCTGGTAGGTTGAGGTCAACTAGATACTAGGCAAGACCTGAATTCAAACCTGAAAAGGTTGAATTTAAGGTTACCCATCAATTGGTAGGAAGTGACAATCAATTGGTAAACCCTAAATGCGGAATCTGAGTTTTAGGGTTGGACAATCGATTGGTGCAATCAATTGATGTTGCCTTCCAATCTATTGGCAGAAGTCTTCTTGCGAATAGAAGCTTGGGGAATCGATTGGGATAATCAATTCAGCCCAAAATTGTAAGAGAACAGAAGGAGCCAGAATCAATTAGGGTAATCAATTTTGGCATCACCAATAGATTAGGGTAATCGATTGGATGGTTTTCACGAGGAACAAAAAGGTCGGGAATCGATTGGGGCAATCCACTAGAGGCTGAAGCAATCGATTAGGGTAATCGATTGAAGATTTTTTTTCCGAGAACATAAGTCTTTGGAATCGATTGGTATGACTCCCCAATCGATTGATCGAGCAAAAAAGAGTCATTCTGCAGGTATTTGAACGACCATGTGACATGACAATCAATTAGGGGTAAGCCTAATTGATTGGGAGACATTTTCTAACTTGAGAGAAACCCTAGACAAGTGGATTCACAAAGCATTTGAACATGCCGGTTCTTGAGAAGTATGAAGCGAAGTATTGTTGCATTTTCAACTAATCAAGAGGCATTTTCAAGCAACAAGATAGCAAGCTAAGCAAGATTTCATTATTGTAAAGTCATTATCGATTTCCTTTGTATTTGCTTTTGCTATTCTTGTTGTATTCTTGTACTCGAGTTTGTATGAGGTTTCTCTGCCTCCGAAAAGTTTCTAAGAAGGAGTCATTCATAGTTGAGTTGTGAGTGAGGAGAGTGGACCCTTGGATTAGTCACCTCAAGGAGGTTGAGATCAAGTAAAATCTCGGAGTTAGCATTGTAGAGTCATCGCTTCAAGTTTTCACTGTCGTTCAAGTTAAAATAAGTGAACAAAGTTATTCATCCCCCTCTAGCTCATACCGGTCCTAACAAGTAGTATCAGAGCAATATCGCTCTTGTAGGATGCGTGCGTTGGACATGTTTCACAAATGCACAGCGGAAGGCAAATAATAAACTATTTTTTTATAACACACATATCACACACATGTAGGATACAAGAGCGGTATCACTTTGATACCCACTTGGTTTAGGACATGGTCTATGTGTCAGTCTCCACTAGGATGACTACGTCACACCTAGCCCAAGTTATACTTCCTCGTCCTGTGGATTCGAATTACTCAGACATGTGTCTAAGAGTACCATACTCTTGACATGTATTGCTTTAAGCAAAGACTTTGAGTAACAATTTTGACAAGTGGTCATAGGATATACGTCTCCTTATACAAGGAGCGGTGAATTCTTTGTGAGCTATTCAAACACCTTCGAGTACTTCAAACTTATACCAAATCATCTTGGGTCCACACCTCCAAGGAGATGCTTGCTTAAGATTCCAAAGTATAAGTCTCCATAACCAAGATGACTTGAATACCTCAAGTTGAAGGAAACATGCACTTAAGATGCAATGAAATCTTCATTGACATATTCATATATGTATAGATCCATATGAAGTCTCATGGTAGAGCACTCCAATGAACTAGTTACCTTTAACTAGCATCCACATTTAACTCTCAACATCCCAATGTCTCAATCTAGTGAGGGACAACTGTTTGGATAAATCAAGGAGTATAACACGTGCTAGTCTCACAAAATTGATGATGTTTGAACTCATTGATTCGTCGACTAGGGAATGTTTCAATACATTCATAATTACATATGTAGAGATGCTCACTAGTTGTGATCAAATCACAAGTTCTCTCATGCTATCAATCGTATTATGGACATTCAATAATTGAGTTTAAGATTCAATCATACACATAAAGAATGTGCACTCAAATAGTGAATCATTTATTTATCCAATAAAAAATACATACCATAAGGCGTTTTCCTTAAGACATCTCTCAAATATAACATACTCTCACTTGGCCTAATGCCAATCGCCATGGTATCCAATACCATAGGCCTCTACATTACTCTCAAACTTGTTTTGAGGTAGAGGTTTCGTCAAAGGATCCGCTAGGTTCATTTTCGATGGGAATTATCTTGATTTGTATTTCATTCCTACTTATGATCTCCCTAATCATATGATAGCGGCGAAACACAAGTTTAGATCATTGATGAGACCTAAGTTGCTTGGCCTAATCAATGACCTCATTATTGTCATAGTAAATTGGTACTGCCTTAATAATGCTCGGAACCACATCCAAGTTCGATGACGAACTTCTCAATCTAAACCGCTTCCATTGCTGCTTCAGAAGCTGCAATGAATTCCACCTCAGTGGTAGAATCTGCAATGGTTTCTTGCTTGGAATCTTTCCAACTTATTGCATCTCCATTTGAGGTGAATACGTATCCAGATGTGGACTTAGAAACATCTTTGTCCGTCTAGAAACTGATATCAGTATACCCACATATAATTATATCACCCCCTCCATATACCAAAAACAAATCCTTAGTTCTTCTCAAGTACTAAAGGATTGCCTTGATAGTCACGCATCGATCCATTCCTAGATTCGATGATATCTGCTTGTGACACTCAGAGTGTATAATATTCTAGACCTCGTACATGAAATAACATACTTGTTTGATCCTATAGATGATGCATATGGGATTTGACTCATGTGAATCCTCTCATCTTGTGTGCTCGGGCACATAGATTTCAAAATGTGAATCCCATGACTCATGGGAATAAAGCCTTTCTTGGATTCATCTATGTTAAACCATTTTAGCACTTTATCTATCTATGTAGACTATGAAAGACAAATCAACCATCTCGATCTATCTCTATAGATTTAAATCCCAAGGATATAGGTTGCTTCTTCCATGTCTTTCATGGAGAATGTCTTGGACAACCAAACTTTAATTGAATTTAGACTAGGCACATTGTTTCTATAAGTAATATATTATCAACATATAATACTAAGAACATGACCGCACTCCCACTAACCTTTATGTACAAGCAGGGTTTAACTAGATTTTTATGAGAAATCAAACTTTTTGATTACCTCCTCAAAACGGATATTCCAACTCCTGGATGCTTGCTTTAGTCCACAAATGGATTGTTGAAGCTTGCATACTTAATTTTTGTCAATAGATATAAATTTTTTGAGTTGTATCATATACACATCCTCAAATAGATTTCCATTGAGGAGAATTATTTTCACATCCATCTACCATATCTCATAATCGTAATGAGCTGTTATGACCACGAGTATCTGAATGAATTTAAGCATGACTACTAGTGAGAAGGTTTTGTCATAGTCAATATCATGCTTTGACGATAGTCTTTCCCCGCCACTCTTGCTTTATAGGTAATCAAATTGCCATTTATGTCGATTTTCTTCCTAAAAACCTGCTTGCACCCTATAGGTGTTATACCTTCGGGTGAGTCCACAAAGTTCCAAACTTGGTTTTCTCGTACATGAAATTCATTTTTGATTTCATGGCTTTAACCATGAATCCCTTTCTAAACTTTTCAAAACTCCTCATAACTAGTAGGCTCCTCATCCTCAATGAGTAGTGATGTGTGCAATCTACAAGTGTACGGAATGTCATCAAGTAATAAAAAGATTGAATTCACAAGGATTGGTGGTTAAGTACTAGTATAATAAAAAAATATAATTGTCTAGACTAATTGAGGGTGTTGAGTTGGTTGAAAGAAGAGAAAATTGGAAGAGAGAAATCAAAGAGTTGAGAGAATTATTCTAGGTGAGAGAAAGAAGCAAAGAGAGTAATCTGAGAGAATTTGATGGGAAAAATGATCCTAAGACTTTGGTTTCACCACAATAATTGTAAACACATAATCTATGTTTGATTTTCTATCCTCGATGGTTGTTTGTGTTGGTAGACTATCCTATGGTATCCGATGTGAACTTTTGGAACTACACCGGCATATCCATTCTAATTAGTCATCTACTTTGAGAGCGACAGAGTTGAGGGATTATTTTCTTAAGGAGATCCCTGTGACATGATCCCACAACTCCCGAGTTGCCTTCTTTTACTGTATGACAACAAATTAGAACAAATCCATTAAGATATGTGATAGCCTATTGCTCCTTGTGGCATACCGATCTACTTTCATAGGCGACTCTCCATGTCTCAGGTTTCTACTGGTCAAAGGATTAGGTTCTCCTTTTGGTTCATCCCCAAATCCTCATGGGATACGAATCTTATGCTTTGGACATCAAGATTGTGTTCAATTGGTAGATCCGGATCACAAACACACACATCATTGAATAAGAATATTCAAACCCAATAGATTCTTAAAGTAGTGTTTACATATCAAATGAGCTAATCCCTAATCCTAAAATCAAGAGTCTACTCCATGAATTTATAGTTACAACCAGAGATCATCATGTAAACATGTTGCAATCAAGACATATTTAGAAATGAGAAGAAAAGCTTAGTCTCAATGTGAAGGATCGTCTATGGATGCTCTCCAATCTGAATTATGGGCATTGGGGCATCAGAAATCCCTTGAATCCACTCTCTGAAGTCTTCTTGAGGCCCTTGGACGGCTCCCAATTGAGATCCCATTTCTTTGGATAAAAATCCTCTTTTATACTTGAACTCCAAGTGCCCGACACCGGCCGTGCCTGCCAGCACGATGTGCCTATGTCGGGTGTTGTGGCTGTTGATGGGCGGTGGAACGGTCATTCCGGGTAGCATGACCCTCTCGTGGCGAGTGCTGGAGAAGCCTGAGTTCGGGCACGGCCTGTGTCGGCTAGCATGGGTGGCTCGTGGTGCGCATTGGAGAAGTCTCAAAAATTGAGCACGACCATGCCGGCTGGCACGACCTGCCCATGGTGCACGCTGGAAGAGTCTGAATTTTTGGCATGACCCATGCCGGCTGGCATGGGCAGTCCATGGAGAGAGCTGGAGGAGTTTCATAAATGGGGCATGACCCATGCCGGCTGGCACGGGCAGCCCATGGTGAGCACTAGGAAGGCTCAGGAATCTAGCACGTCGTCTCCAAATTAGCCATGGTTGTGGTAGTTGGAATTCTCTTAGAAATTAATTTTTGAACTCTATTTTCACTCTTTTTCATGCCATATCAAAGAAAATAAATAAGAGAAGTTATCTGAACTAGAAAATATCAAAACAAAGCACAAATAGATGAAAATATGTGACATATTCATATAAAATGAGATAGGATGTGAGTCAAACTACGATGGAAACCCTTTATAAAATGCACACATCAAGTAGCATGTCTCTTGATTCATTTATGAGAAATACATATTTCTTAGGAATCAAACATGCCCTACTAGATCTACGAAGTGGCACTGTATCATCAGGTTCAGCCATTATCTCATTCCTATGAGAAATAGGTTGTGGGTCTTAATTAGGCTTCTCATCTGTGTCTATTAGAGTCTCTTGAACTACCCTTAGTTCAACCTCACTCCCACTATTTTTCTACAAGAGAAACTCTTTCTTTAAAAATACAGCATGCCTTAAAACAAACACCTTTTGTTCTAAGGGATGATAGAATTAATAACCTCTAATTTCCTTAGGGTAACCAATAAATAGACACTTATTAGACTACATCTAGCTTATCTGATATAGTCCTCTTCTCATAAGAATGACAACCTCATATCTTTAAATAAGATATGTGAGATTTCTTACCAGTCCATATCTTATATGGAGTAGTAGAGACTGCCTTGGTTGGGACTCTATTTAGCAAGTACATAGCTGTCTCGAGTGCATAACCCCAAAAGGATTTGGGAAGATTTGCATAAATCTTTATCAACCTAACCATGTCCAACAAGGATTGGTTTCACCTTTCTGACGCACTATTATGTTGTAGCGTGTAAGGCAGTGTCCATTTAGATAATATCCCATTGTCTCTGAGATAATCTTGAAACTCTTGACTTAAGTATTCACCACCTTGGATCCAATTGAAGTATTTTAATACTTTTGTAAAGTTGTTTCTTTACTTCATGTCTAAATTCTTTAAACTTTTCAAAGGCTTCATACTTGTTTATCAATAGATACATATACCTAAATCGTGAGTGACTATCGATGAGGGTGATGAAGTAGCTATAACCCCCTCGTGCATGAGTTGACATGGGTCCACACACATCTGTATGTAAAAGACACAATATGTTATTCTCTCATTCACCTTTTTCCCTTAAAAGGTAACTTAGTCATCTTGTCTTTTAAGTATGAATTACATCTATCAAATAAATCCAATTCAAATGATTCCAGAATTCCATACTTGTGTAATTTGAACATGCATTTCTTACTTATATGGCCAAAGCGACAATGCCACGTGTAGGAGGCTAATTGATTATCTAATCGTCTACTATTCTTTAACTTACTTATGTCATTACATATATGTGAGACACACCTGATATCTAATACCTAAGTGTTTAAAGAAATAGTATAAGATCAATCTCGAAGATATCTGAAGGAGATAGGGCATCATATGCCTTTTCTTCCTCATAAACTCTAGATAAATCTTGTCGTTTCTTTTATAATGTCTCATTTTACCATAATGGTAACATAGGTCCTTTGGAGTTAGTTCTTCTTTCTTGGCCTTGAGAATAATTCTCAAGTTTTGAAGTCAATCCAAATTTTTTGTCTCGGTCAGTTTGGTTATTTCCAAAGTTGAGCACGAATTCAAAGAAAATGTTCTGATTATCATATACTAGAAGTACATAATCGAGCATACATGAGAGAGATGTTTTTACTATGTTAATGTAAACAATTTACATACATATATGTATCCCACTTATTTATCGAATTGAAGAGCCCTTACTTTGAATTTGGGAGATCGTAGGTTTTCTCCAAGTGGGTTGATATCCACCATAGATAAGTGATGTGTATAGATTATATATATTTTTAGTTATTATTTGTTGCACATCTACTTATATTTCACTGAGTATGATCTACATTATCACACCCTATTTCATTATATTATCATGCTTTTACTCCTTTGGTTCGGAGCAAAGGAGAGACTTTCGGGCAACAATGGAACATATCTACATTGGAACAAGCTTGGAGAGACTTCACTAGGGCCATGCTTCACTTTCCCAGGGTCATGCTTCAATTTTTTAGGGCCATGCCAGATTTCACCAGGGCCATGCCACACTTCACCAGGGTTATGCCACACAGTTGTGCCTCATCAGTGAGATAGGGGCAGAATCTTCCATGGCATGTTTGTATCTTTTGACACGGTCGTGCCTCATCAACGACCGTGCTTCTCCAGCATTTTGGGCAAGTTTTTCAGATCATCTCAATAGATAAGTCATACCTGCTCAGAAGCCCTCCAGCAGATTTCCAGATTAGGTCAACAAATTGGCCATGCCAAACCTAGCCAAACAGGCCATGCCACACAGGCACGGTCGTGTCTCTTGAGGAGGACTTCAGTAGGTTTCTAGATCAACCCAACAGCTAGGCTGTGCCAATTGGTATGACTGTGTCATCTTTTTTGGTTAATCCTTCATCTTGGCCATGCCTTGTTTTCTGGCACACTTCACAGCATGGTCGTGTCTCATGGCACAACAGTGTGGCGAGGAAGCATGGTTGTGTTTGACCTATAAAATGGGTCAAGAAATCCTTCTTTGGACTTATCTTTGGTTTGGGGCTTATCCCCTCTCCTTGGGGAAGGGTTCTCTCCTCGTGGGAAACCCTAGGATCACCTTCCAAGAGCTGCCTCGATGATCCGTCCACCTTCGAAGCAAGGAAACATCCCGAAGATACTTGCAATCTCCTTGATATGCATTTCTTCTCCTCCTATCTCAAATTTGGGTTGTAAGAATATCATTATTTGTGTCTTTAGTTTGTTCTTCCTTCTTCATGGAGTAACCTCTAAATTCTAGGATGTAGGAAGTAATTATGATGTGATGTTGATGTATG
>JBBUKS010028846.1:0-31031 GCA_038050645.1 Hedychium gardnerianum
CAGTCGGAGGCGCCTCCATTGCTCTGAGACGTCTCTATCCCATTGGCGAGTGAGGCGCATCCGAGCCTTGGGGGCGCCTCCATCGGTTGAGCGCTTGAGGTGCCTCCAAGCGTTGGAGGCGCCTCCAGCTGTTCTGGGGTGCCTTCAGTCCTTCTGGATGATTGGGTGATCTTTGGTCATTCGAGGTTGAGCTCATCCGAATCCAACTTCGACCTTCTCCTCGAACAAGCTTTCTCCCGGGCTTCTCGTCCCTCGGACCACGTCCTTCTCGCCTCGCGTCCCTCGGATCGCGTCCTTCTCGCTCCACCAGTGTACTTTTCTGCAACTTCTCGTCCCTCGGATGCACTAAGCCCGTCGACTCGCTTCCCGTGCCATCATTCTCGTCCGCTGCGTCTTCCGCTCGATTTCTTGTGTTCCTAAGTTCATGTACACTTAGACACAAGGATCAAACTACACATGACATAACTTAACTCGGTTGATCACATCAAAACTACCTTGGAGTACTTACAATACTGTTATATTTTTTATCATCTATGGTGGTAAAAATAAAACTGTCACCTTAACAACCCCTTCAGGGCAACCCCACACACTCTGGAAGGGAATAAATCAGGAGATTTTTTTTATCATCTCATGGCAAAAAGTGAAGTTGTCACCTTAGCGGTCCTTTCAAGGTCCCCACATACTCTGGAAGGAGATAAATCATGGGTTTTTTTGTTATCATTTGGTAGTAAAAGGTAAAGTCGTCACCTTAGCGACCCCTTCAGGACAACCTCACACACTCTAGAAGAGGGTAAATCACAAGGACTTATTTAGTCTTAGCTAAGCGTACTTCCTAGATAAGGGTATGAGATGACCTGAATCACTATTTATACCTATCGAGAATTAAACCATGCTTATCTAGTAGCAATCCCTGCCCAAGGTTTTTTTATCATCACATCATTTCTTAAGGGCATTAAATGAAGAGTTATTGAAGAAAAAAAAATAAAATCGTCATCTGAACGATCTCTCTAAAATAACTTCATACTCTCTCAAAGAGAATAATCATAGGAGCATTTGCTCTAGCATAATAACTCTTTGCATGAAAGAGATTAGATACCTAGCATGTTTTATATCTATTAAAAATTTATGTAATTATCCATATAGATATCAATTGTGTTAATTGGACATAAAGAGTTATTATAGTAAAAGATTATTATATTTATCATATATCATTTATAATCTGTTATAAAAGTAAATAAATTATGAAATTAATTTATGATTATCAACTAACTAAGATGAGAGGAGCTTTTAAATGAAAAGTTATTGAAGTTTAATTGCGTTTCAGTTAATTTCTAATAGAATTTCTTATTAACATTTACACAAATAAGGCATAATGCCATTAAATAGGGTGGTCCCCAAGATTTACTAGGCCAACTTGCACGTACATGGCCCAACTATCCTGTCTGCCCTGGTGTGCACTGGACAGTGTTTTCACATGAAAAATTATTAATTTATAATTAATTTTAAGAGATATATTTCATTTCATCAAATGCATTAATTGGATATATTTCATTTCATCAAATGCATTAATTGGCGTGAGCTTACAACTAGCAACAACTCGTTAAGTTAAGTGGTGTCTAATAATAATTGTTAATATCAAACATGATTAAGGTTCAATTCTTAATTGGGATAATGATTGAGTGTGGTGACTAAACTGTTAATTTCAATTAGGTTGGTCAGATTGATTTATCTCATTAAATAATTTAGATAAATTAAATTCAAATTTTATTAATATATTTAAAGATAGATTAAGATGGATCGGTCTGTCTAGGCCTGCAATTCACTTGGGTCGACTTATAACGGACCTGGTTGGCCCATGAGTTGAGAAACAAATTTTTTAAAATTTAAAATGAAAATGAAAAATTTAATGAGTTCAAATTTTATTAACTTATAGTATGATATTTAATATCAAGAATATTATATAATTCAATTAAAAAAATAATTATTAACATTTTATCTTAGAACATATTTATTAAAATAAATATATTATAATAATAAATAAATTAAAATTTTAATAATATATTCATGCAAAATCTGTCACAACTATTAAACATATTATGATATAAATAATGTATTTAAATATTTCTATGAAAGCAACTAAATTATTAAGATATAAGAAACAGTATTTTTTTTTTTTTACAACTAAACTTAAAATTTTAAAAAAATTATATATATATTTTTTATTTTTTTATAAGTTTATGGATTGATCCGTCTAATTCATAATTCGTCTTATGTTAATTAAGTTGAGTTAAAAAAAAATTAATCCGTCTAGATGACGGATCGATGTACTCCTTGTCAAATAGCTTACTTGCCATAGATAGATTCGTCCCAACATAAATTGATCAGTTTGACAACTCCAGTAGCGAATAATTGTTAGTTTTATATTATGGCATGCTTTCTTCTGTAAGCCGAATATTTTTGAATGGATAATTGTAATTGTATTAATCACTATTAAGATAAACATGAAATGTTTAATTAGTATTATTATGATCCAAATTAATTGTTTCGTTGGATCTTATTTAGGAATATAAATGAGTTAAATCGATTACGAATAACTCACGAGTAGCTCGATCAAAGTTTGACTCGAGTTCAGAGTTGATTGAGTTTGAGCTGATTCATTTAATATTCGAATCGATCTTAAACTTCTTTAATATTAACTCGAGGGCTCATCGAACTCTATCGAATCAAACTTATTAAAATAAAAATATTATATTATTTTTATTTATTTATATAAATATTGAATTAGTTTAAACTTGAGTTTAAAAACTTGATTTTAATTAGAGTTTTTCACGTTGAGCTCGGGCTTATGATTAGATGATCGAATTGAGCTCGAGCTCAAATCTGCAAGCTCAATTGAGCTGGGCTTTTTTATTTGTTTCGAGCTCGAGCTTGAGTTGGGATCAACTCGAGCACGATCGATTACCGTCATACTCCTGCTAATCTGTTTTCTAATAAGGAAATATAAAAGTTTTGGTGTAATGAATGTATTTAGTATTTATTAAGTATTAAATTACTAAACAATTCTTGTTTGGGGAGTGAGCCGTGCGGTGCATGCTAGCAACGACAAGGCTGTGCCAGTTAATCTACGCCAGAGCACCGCTTAATTTTTCCTCCCTTAGGCAGACTTGTCGAGTGGGGACCGCTGGCTTACAGCCAATCAAGAGGCGTTGAAAGCCGGAGCTGCCTTCTGAGTTACCATTCTCGGGTCCGGTTACGACGGTTGATGATCTCGATCCGACGGACAGGAATATACCGTCCTCTGATAGCAAGCTCCTCGAGCCGTTGATTTCTGCTACGGGTCCAACTTGGCACAGAGACCATTTTCGTTTGGACACGTGGCATGATAATGTCGGTTTGATGATTGATGGAAAGTTGTGGTCCGTTAGATTTGGAGCGACGATTACGGCCTATTGGTACGGTGTGGCGCCGGACCTCTGGGATATTCTGTTCCGTCACGGGTGGTCAAAGTCATGGCGTTCTCTCTCTCTCTCTGCATCGCGATTAAAGACGAGATTTGGGTCTTGAGAGGGAGAAGGAAAAGACCAGCAGCTGTAGCCGCCGTACACGAGCAACGATTGCTTCAGGGAAATTGCCCTAGCGATTTGATGGAGGGGTCAGTAGGATCGGCGGCGGGGGCAGATCTGGCCGAGGCCGATCTGGAGGCGGCGGAAAAGCTGATCTTGCGGTGGGACTCCACGGCATCTTCGGGCGGGGAGGAGCGGATGCTGTTCGACACCGGGGAACGCTCTGAAGCGGAGAGGTACCTACGCGCCGTCGACGAGATCCGACGCTCCATAAAGGAACCGGTCGCGGCGGGCAGCCCGCGGCGGTCGTCCTCTTCATCTTCGGAGAACGCGATCCAGATCGCGATGGCGCGGCTCGAGGACGAGTTCCGGAACTTGTTGCTCTCGCGGGCGACCGAGATTGAGGTCGAAGCGCTCGTCGATTTGAGCTCGCTTTCGATGAATTCCGCTTCAGGAGAGGAGATCGGCGATCTTTCTGACGTTGAGGGCAGCGTGAATGGAGGCCGTGAAGGAGAATCATTTTCTTCTGATTCGGTGGGTGGGAGCGGCAGTATCCGCCGGAGTAGCATCCGGTCGATGAAAAGTATCCGGGAGATGGATCTGCTGCCGGCGGACGCGGTAGATGACCTTCGGAGCATCGCGGAGCGGATGATTGACGCCGGGTACGGCCGGGAGTGCGTCCAGGTATACGCCGGGTCCCGGAAGGCGGCGATAGACGTCTGCTTTCGGCATCTAGGGGTGGAGAAGCTTAGCATCGGGGAAGTCCAGCGTCTCGAGTGGGATGCTCTTGAGGCAAAGATACGGCGCTGGATCCGTGCCGCCCGGATCTGCGTTCGGATCGTCTTCGCCAGCGAGCGTCGCCTTTGTGAACGCATCTTTGATGGCCTTGGGATCGCTGATGATGCCCCTTTCACCGAAACAGTCAAAGGCGCTGCTATCCAACTGTTTGGATTCGCCGAAGCCATCAGCATCGGCCGTAGGTCGCCGGAGAAGCTCTTCAAGATTATCGACCTCCATGACACAATATCTGATCTCCTCCCGGATGTCGGGGTTGTGTTCCAATCCAAGTCCGCCGAATCCATCTATACCCAAGCCGCCGAGATCCTCTCCCGGCTCGCGGAGGCGATTAGGGGAATCCTTTCTGAGTTTGAGAACGCAGTGCTTCGGGATCCACCCAAGACTCCGGTCCCTGGCGGCACCATCCACCCACTAACTCGGTACGTCATGAACTACATCAATCTCATCTCTGACTACAAGCTCACTCTCATGGAGCTCATAGTAACAAGGCCTTCAGCTAGCACCAGATTATCTGGTGATGACTTTGCTGCAGCTGGAGCTGCACCATTGGAGCTTGATTTCCCGGAGTCTGAGAACCAAACTCCACTCGGTGCCCACTTGAGTTGGATCATAGTTGTTCTGCAACACAATCTTGAAAACAAGGCTACTCTATACAGGGATAATGCTCTCTTGCACCTCTTCCTGATGAACAATATCCACTATATAGTACACAAGGTGAAGGGCTCATCAGAGCTCCGCGAGATGATTGGCGATGACTACTTGAGAAAGCTCACCGGGAAGTTCAGGATTTCTGCAACTAGCTATCAGAGAGCTACATGGGTCAGAATTCTCCACTGTTTGAGAGATGAGGGTATTCATGTCAGCGGTAGCTTCTCATCGGGAGTCTCCAAGTCCACTTTGAGGGATAGGTTCAAAGCTTTCAATGCTTCTTTTGACGAAGCTCACAAAACTCAAGCCCATTGGCTTGTGCCAGACACCCAGCTGAGGGAGGAGCTCAGGATTTCAATCTCAGAGAAGTTGTTGCCAGCATACCGGGCCTTTCTTGGGCGTTTCCGGCAACATATAGAGAGTGGTAGACACCCGGAGTTGTACATCAAGTACTCAGTCGAGGATCTCGAAATGGCTTTGTCTGATTTTTTTGAGGGGTGCAATCCTTTTCAACACAACAAAAGAAGATCTCACTCATGATGTTATGCTAAGAGACTGGTGATTGTGGAAGCTGAAATTCTTTAGATTCTTAAGAGGGAGACACATCATATTAAGTCTTAGCAGCCCTGCTCATTGGAAGTATTCAAGAACGCTGTGTAATTGGGGAGTCGAAGGTGCAACGCATCTGATATGAACACCTTGCTGATTGATTTCCTTTAGAGATATGCCAGTTAAAGTTTCCCTCTGTAAGGAAATTTGTTTCTTTTTTCTCATTTCAGTATTTGTTTAGCATGTTCATACAGCGTCTACTACTAGTGTTCCTTTTGAGAATCATCAAATTTAACATACGTTATTGTACACTTTTTTCTTATAAGTTTTGCATGCTATGAAGATTATTGAGATGTGGTGGGGTGACATTAACTAACTTTAGATGTTTCTTTTACTCTTTTTTTCTTTAAAATATCTGATTCCTCTTAAGTTGTTTGCAGATCAAAGAAAACACATCACAAATCCAAGTAAGTCTGCTTGCTATCTCTTTCTCTTTTTTGTCTCGAATAACTATGATAACATGGCAATGTGTTATACTGTAACTTGAGGATTTTAGAACGATACATGTGATAGCTATGGATTTTAATTTTTGTGTGAGCTTGCCCATTTATTTCAAACAGAGAATTAGAATTTATCAGATCTCGAGTCCTTGACTGTCATAAACTTCAGAACATCTCACCTTTAGTTATATCGTTTTTAGACTTTCTTTCTCACATTCATAATTCAGACTTCATGTGCAATATATTGTTTCAAATATGAATCGACAAATGTTAGCATATTACACGAGTTCATACATTTTTGAAAGAAATTTCTAGTATTCTATGACTTGAATGATGGAGACTGTCTTAGGAAACCAGGGGATCATGAAGGCTAATTTCCTTTTAGAAAATTGATTTCTGATTGATTCATTTTGGAACCAAGAGATACGAAAACAATTCCTTGGAAAGATGTAGTGGTCCATTTTTCTGATTGCTAATTTACTGTCTATGTATAAGCTACTTGATTAATACACAAAATTATACCATGTTACCTATACAACATGATAATAATATGAAAATCTTGACTTCATATAAAAGCTCACATGAGCATGTTTTAGATTAGGGATGATAATGGGTCTGGTTTGGATTGGATTTCATATCCTCCGTCTTCATTCCTATCGGATTTTTAAACTTTCATTTTCATATCCATCGAGTTTTCAACTTTCATCCTTGTACCCATCGGGGATCGGATATTCATCCTCATACTCTTATCCATCAAAGTATTGAATATCCTCTATACTAATAATTTTCTTTATTCCATTCAACTATCATTATAACAAAAGCATATTAGAATTAGCATCATATAAAAAATATATATATAATTCAACAACAATATATATAACTTATTCCTAATTTAATAATATTCAATAAAAACATATTAAACACCAGTGAATTTTTGAGATTTTTTTTATATATATATAATTTAATCGAATAATTTGGTAGAGTATGGGTAGGATTCTATTAGACCCGTCTCTATATCCGATTACCTGAATATTCATATTTGATTATTTAATTATTTAATCAGGTTCAAAAAATTTCTCCATATCCTTTATTCATCCCTACTTTAGATTTTCATGAACTTTCATGCATTTTTTTTTCAATCAAGAACACTGCATATCATATATTAGGAAGTTTTATTTATTTATCATCTCTATTAATTGTGATCTTGCTAGATTTTTTTTTCCAACTGGTGTCAGTTTCTATAATTGAATAATTTTGAGATATATATATATATAATGCATGGATTAAACAAATATCAAATTTGTGGTACTTTGGCATATAAATTAAAATTTTAAGTTATAATAACGATTTTAAATATGCACAAGGTATTAAAGAAGTTCCAACTCTTATTCAACTATAACAAAAGGTATTGAAGAATTTATAGATCATCTCAAAATACACCGAAATAATTATACAATTGGTAGATGTAGATATAGAAACTAAAATTAATGATTCTGGAATCAATATCACATTGGAAGAACATGTATGCTCTCATCTCACTAGAAAATAAATATTATTTGAAGAACTAAAACAATCAAATACCCAATCAAAATCCTATATCATATATATGAGTTGTTGAGGTAATGGTACTAATCTTTACAAGAGATTCTGCTTTGCTTAGCTGAAACGAAAATGAAAGAAAAGAGGGTTGAGATAAATCGAGAACTTTTCTTTTATAATTTTTTTATTCAATTGTGTCACAAAGAAAAAAATAGTTGTTTATAATTTCCTTTACAATTTGTGATTTCTTTTCTTTTGAAAATGGAATTTAAAAATAATAACTTTTCACAAAGGAGATTGACCATTAATTTCTGTAGACAATTGTTGAAGACATGGAATGGATGCTCTTTACAATGTTGGCAGGATCCGAACCAGATCCGAACCATGAACTTTTTTTTTGTTGTTCAAATTTAGACCATTTCTAATATTATCCTTATACTAATTCTAACTCCTCCCCCTTAACCAAAGTTTCAGAATTTAATTATTTTTCATCGGTTACTCAGATAATTTAAAAAATATGAATGATATATCGCTCCATAATTAACATTTTAGAATTGTTTATTGAAGGAAATTATAAATGAAGGAAATTAATTTATTATGCATCATAATTAAAATCGATCCATGAATATCTGATTAACTACAAAAGTTCTTGTTGTTGTACTATAATTCCAAGGACGAATGGCTTTGCAAGAACAGTAAATGCATTCGAAAAAACAAAGTCGCAGAATCACTATACTGGATATGATGCATTGCAGAAGAGCATGCAGTCAGTACTCTCTGTTTCTGCAAATACAACCCCCAAAATGATAGGTGCTTCAGTCAGTCGAGGAATCTAAATCCATCGCCATGATCATACTGAAGCATGCGCAAAACAGAGCAAGAAATAGCAATACTGGATTTCCATGATATAAATAAGATAAAACGACGACAAATCTTTACCCCAAAATAACTGTATTCATCAATTCAAACAAGCGACAACGTGACAACAATAACGCAATCAAATTAAAGATTTCGATCTTGTTTCAGGTGGCCAGGTTGTTGAACTGGTCGCACCGCCGCCGGACCTCCCCGTTGCTCTCTGTTTTCACTCCGACGAGGCTGAGCTTCACCATGGCGAGACTGAAATCGCCAAAGAAGGCCGATTGGTTGGAGGCGTAGAGGTCCACGAACGGCCGCGTCCTCGCGTCGGCCGCCAGCGCTTGGTCCGACGCCAGCAGCCCCAGCCCCCTCTTCAGGTTGAGGTAGTACATGTTGTCGAACTTCCCCGGCGTCATCACGTCGTTGAAGGTGGAGATGGTGCCGTCGTTGAGGTAGTTGGCGCACGCCCTCTGCAGCCCCCGCGCGAATCGCGGTTCCATGGCCGAGTCGAACGCTCCTCCTCCCTGGAAGATGCGCGCCGCGAACTCCTTGCAGTGGGAGAACCCCACCGTGTGCGCGCCGGCGAGCGCCACCATCTCCCGCACCGAGAAGCCCTTGGCGGCGAAGAGCGCGACCATGGCGCCCGCCGTCATGTTGGTCCGCGGGAGGTTGCCCTCCACGGCGGCGGCGCGGGACGCCAGCCCGTCCTTGCGGCCGAGCGGCACGGCGAAGAACGGCCCGCCGAGCATGGTCACCAGGTCGCGGGCGGCGAGCGCGAGGATGTCGGCGCAGGACACCGCGCCGGGGCAAGCCAGCTCCAGCGCGGTCTTGGCGCGCACCACCGCGTCGAAGGCGTCGCCGGGGAGGGAGAGGTTGATGTCCGCCTCGCGCTCCGCGCGGTTGAACGCGTTGGTGGAGACCAGGACGGAGGCGTCGCAGCCGCCGACGAAGCAGTCATGGAAGAAGAGGCGGAGCGCGCCGGCGGCCGTGGTCGGGCTGGTGATCTGCTTGTTCATCACCACCTCCGCCACGATCTGCTCCGCCCTGGGGCAGGACTTGCGGTAGTAACCGGTGGTCAGCCCGGCGGCCGCAGAGGGAGCCAGCAAGAGCACCGCGGCGGTGGCGAGCAGCAGCCATGGAGGCCGGCGGCGGAGCTGGTTCGCCATTGGAGAGCAAAAGCAGCGGAGTCAAGTGAGCTGGCCTTATAAGTGAATTAAGCAGCGTAGATTGCGGCGACGGATTAGAAGACCGTTCGGTGCCTGCCAAATCTAGTGAAACAAGAGCAGAGGAGACGACAAGATACGCACAGTGAATCGACCGTTTGGCGGTGCGATTAATCTAAGCGAGCTCTCCTCTAACAAACCAATATTCTTAGATTCGTACCGTTTTAATATGGGACAAAGATCAACATGTGGCCCAGATTTATTAAAAAATAATAATTAAAAGGGCATATTATTTTTCGAGAATATCTAGTAGCTATACCAACATCAGGCACAATATACTATTATTTAAATTTGTTTCATCAAATTAGTTAAAATTATTTAAATTTTATTTAAATTATTTTTAATCGATTAAAATCACTTTAAACAGGTGTAGATAAATTTTAAATTCTAGAATCTTAAACTTGTGAATCCTTGAATACTATTATATTAAAATGTTTTTATTAATTTAATTAAAATTATTTTAAATTGATTAAAGTCACTTTAAAATAATTGTAAAAATTACTAAATAATTACTGCACAGTTGTATGGAAATCTTAAACCTAGAAATCTTGAATTTTAAATTCTAAACTTAATATTATTATAACAAAATATTCTTTATAAATTTATTCAAAATTATTTAAAGTTCATCAAAAATATTTTAAATTAATTAAATCACTTTAAAACAGTTAGAAACTATTAAGTAGCTACTATACAATTATAGATAAATTTTAAACCTAAAAATCTTGAATTTTAAATTTTAAATTTATCACTATTATATCAAAATATTTTTTATTAACTTAGTCAAAATTGTTTAAAACTTATTTAAATTATTTTAAATTAATTAAAATTATTTTAAAATATTTATAGAAACTACTTAAATAACTGTATAATATAAAAGTAAGGTTATTTTAAAAAAAAAACTAATCCATCTGAATAAAGCTTAGAGCATTAGCTGCCGAAACAACAACATTAAAGCAAGATTATTCTCGAAAAAATAAAACGCTCGTTTAATTTATTTTGAAAAAAAAAAAGAATCCTTTTCATTTTTGCCCTTTAACATGATGAGGTGCAGACGTGCAGTGTACCGCGTTGGAGATGAGGCAGTGTTCACTGTAGCAAAAGGCGAAACGCTCGCCCCCAGCGCCCCCGCCAATCCGAAAAGAATTATCGTAATGATGAGGCAGTGTTCACGCCGCAGATGGAGCTGCCAAACTAAACTAATCATGCACATTTATTTGGTGGGTCCTTAATCCAGTCGACCACGTGGGCACGGAAAAAATTCCATAGTATCAAAATTTTAATATAATATTAATTTTATATTATTTATAATAAAAATTTAATATCAATAGAATATATTAAAAAAATTATATAATACCAAACAATTTGATAGATATAATAACGTATCAAATTTTTTAATATATTATAAAATTGATATATTTTGATACAATCAATATAATATACCAAATTTTTAATATTTTTCCCACCCCAACCTCAGTCACCGTCTGAAGATATAATTCATAGATTTATTATTATTTAAGTTTCGCAATAATAAAAGATCGTTGCAAATTTATAGATTTACAAATTTAAAAAATTTGTAACAAAAGATGTCATTCAAATGCCAGGTTGCAGAAGTAGTGCATCACAACACAACATCATGGTTAAGCACGTAGCATACTCATTACAAACGACTTTTTTTAAGGGGAAAATTTCCATTACTCGTCCACATTAAGCTGAAAGTAAAGATGCATCTTCGAATTTACTTCGACCTGCAAAAATCCAAGGATGGAGGTGATCCAAAGTGGTGCAAAGGCCGTGGAGGAAAATGATCAAAAGTAAGATTGATGTTCTAGGAAAATCTGCTTTTACTTGTACCTTTTTTAAGTTTATTTCTGAAGCTTCTTTTCCTGCTAAATGCTTTCTCCTGAATGCACACAGAATCAGACTTTAGCAAGATTGTTTGCAATCTCATATCTCTTCCTTGACGAGACAAAATTTGAGTTTAAACTTACCACGGGCTCGCCGATCTTCTCGGCATGGCGGACAGCAGATACAAGATCTCGGTTGGACTTGGTGTACAAACTAGTGACAGCTCCAGACTGACCGGCTCTGGCTGTACGCCCAACCCTATGGAGAAAATCTACAGCTGATGTAGCAAACTCGGCCTTTTCTTGAACCAAGAGATAGAATTAGTCCTCAGAACGATGCAGATAACAAACCAGTAACATCTCTATGAATCATATGATAACTTGTAGATCACAGAACACTTGCAGTTAAAGATGTTAGAGAAAACATAAATGTAGAGATATTCAGTCGCACACTCTGATCTTTGTATCATTCTCACTGCACATTATTGGTTGAAGAGAAGCTCGAGCACAAAGAATCAAACAAGGAAATTATAGATGCACACATGTCTATTATTTCAAACTACATGACCAGACAGCATATATACCTGAATGACATGTGAGATATTTGGTATGTCAAGACCACGTGCAGCAGCATCTGTGCAGACAAGAATCCCACCTTTTTCACGAAAATGGTTCAAGTTATTTGTACGTTCCTCTATGGATCCTTCTCTATGGTATAAAGTGCATTCAAACCCAGCACTTTCCAATATCTTTGCCACTGATCGAACAGCATCAACTGTATTAGCAAAAACCATGGTCCTGCATGCATTGGTATGAGAGTCTTGGGGTCGACATCTCTGACTATAGTGTACTGCATCGAGAAGAGCATCAACTTGTGTATCATCTGTTACTTCAATCCATCTCTGCTCTAGCCTGTGGGACAGTAGAAAGCATAGCAAACCTTGTCGTTGAAATAGAGTGTAAATGCAAAAATGACCTATAATAAATTAATTGTCCGACAGTGTGGATTGAGAAATGAAGAGTTGTTTGCCATTTCACATGAACCATCGTGAAAAAAAAAATCTAAATTTACAAACCACACGGTTAGATCTCATCAAACATTCTTCATAAAATGGACATTAAGCATTGGTATGAGTTGCAAAAAATTTGTAAAGCAACAAATTGCTTGATACTTATCCGAGCAGAATTTCTCTCACTTCAATTAAAAACATTATGGTGAACTTCTGAAAGAGAATAGCATACTGACCTAGGGCTGTGTCGATGGAGGAAACTTCCACTGACCCATGTGGCATCAGGAAACATATGCTTCAGCACTCCACCAGCAGTTTTCTTCCCGCTACCAGGAAGTGTGGCAGCAACAAAAATATACTGTTTACTGCGTGTATAATGTTTCCTAACTCTCCTCCAGTCCTTCATCCTGCTACTCAACGGTTCTGCGCCATCAGTTTCAGCAACATCATTGCCAATAGGATCATCAGGTTCTTCCTCAATATTATCAAGAAGCAGCTCATAATTTGTATCTTCAACTTCAAGCTCTACATTGTGTTCACTGTTTGTGTCGATCACAATCTCTTTTCCAGAAGCTTCCGCCCTAGACAATAATTTTTCTTCAAAACGCAACATGTGTATTAGACGGATAACTTGGTTTTGAAAACTCCCACAGAGCAGCATATCTGCTTCATCAAACACCTGTATTGTAAAAGATAATCAGATTGAAGGCCTTTCAGCTTAACAACAAAATCTATTTGTTTCAAAATCAGTTCATAAACATAACAAATTGTGTTTATTTATAACACCATCACTGACAGTCATATATCTATATGAACATTTAGTATAAAACAAAAATAGATTGACACTCAGTTAGTTACTCATGATTATCAGTCAGTTTCATATATATATATTTTTTTTCTAATTGAAAATAATATTAGTTACTAGTTACTAGCTATTCCTAACTTGAGAACAGAAAAAAAAACCCATTTCTGGTCCATCTAAATAAGTTCAAGGAACTAACTTACCACAGATTTGATATCTCTGAAAAAAGTAGCACGCCGCTTTTTCTCTGGATCAAAGTCAAAAAGGTAATTCAAAAGAGCAGCTGGAGTAGAGACAAGAATATCAGGCTGAAATCTTGGCCATCCCTACAGTAACCATTTTAGAAGGTGTGAATATTAAAGCATTAACACAATATCATCATCCTTCAGAGGCTGCTTCATCTAAAGAACCTTGCATGTGCTCATGTATAACTGGGTTAAGCAGGCTTTGCAGGATAGTTGTATTTTTGCAACTGGGTTAACCATTTTAAATGAAGACAAAGTAGCTTTGAGCCAAAATGAAAAGGCTCTAATTTATAGATCACAAAGCAACCTATGGTTATAAAAATCTGATCCCGTTAAATAAAAAAATCTGATAGCCATAAGAACAAACTTGTAGATGAAGCATCATAAATCAATTGGCAGCGGTACAGATTGTAAAGAACTAACAAATGGTACTTAACCAATTGATAATCCAACATCAGCCACATAATTGGAACCAAATGTAGAGCCTGGTTCTTACCTTCTGTCCACAAACTGCTGCAACTTTGACAATTGGCTCACCAGAATCGTTGATCAAACCATTGGCCATGTTAGCTACTTGCTCACAAAGCATCACATTAGGGCAAAGGACAAGATATGTCTTGTGCTTCCTGTGACTTCCCTCAGATAAATCTTCGTGAGGGTCCAAATTACTAGATACTTTCTCAATTAGTGGAACCAAGTAGCCATGCGTTTTACCACTTCCTGTCTCTGCCGCAATTATCACATCTTCACCAGTAAGAATATGGGGAATAGAAGCTGCCTGAGAAAAACAATCATATATAGACTTCAATGTCCAAATACTAAATACAACAATGTATAAACTGTAGCAACATAAACGTAAAGTACTGACTTCGACATCAGAAGTGCAAGGGGAACTTTAGATAAGAGGAAAAAACAATGAACATATGAATCAAGATATGAGAGAATCGATGAGGAGGGGAAGAGGAGATTTTTGATGGACATCTTAAGTAGAGGAACAAACCAATTCTTAAGCAAATCAGTAAGCTATTTCTCATCTAGATACTCCTTTTGCATGTCAATATCCACTTGGTCATGAGTAATACTTACGCCAGGCTCCAAGCTAAAAGTCTCCCAACTTAATGGATAGAGAGGTCCACCGAGAATCAATCGAGGAAAATCTAATTAGTAAGTTGAAATTCCAAAACCAGAATTTTATAGGCTACGCGTTTATTCAACAATATAGAAGGCCATAACAGTGATAGATTAATCAACAAACTGGAAAACAGAACAGGACGCGGTACTAGAGAGACCTGAATACAAAAGGGCTTCTGCATGGAAGCAATGGACAATTTAATGAAAATAGTTGCTCAAGAATCAAGCAAATATAAGTTGGAGCCGTAGTAAGTCGAAGATTCAAAAATGTTCTCGGCTACGCATTTATTCAAACATACAGAAGGGTTCACGATGGTAATAGCCCAACCATCACATATGAAGGCAAAACATGACACGGGACGGGAGATACCTGAATAAGAGAGGGCTTCTGCAAGGAAGCAGTGGAGAGAGCACGGCTGAGGCGGTCAGAGATCCCCAGGGAATTCCAAGAGACGCCATCACCCGCGAAGAAATAGCTGCCGTTCCCGCAGCCTCCGGGCCTATCAACGCTCTCCGCGGACGATTCTTCTGCGACGTCCGCCGCGGCGGAGGCAAAGGCCCTGGCAGTGGCGAGGGGCGTCAGCCTCGGCCAGGGGAAGGAGATGGAGGTCCGATGGTTTGGAAGCCTCAAGGGCGGCCGTTGAGCAAAGAAGAGAATTCGTACGGAGTGGGACGCTCGCGGAGATAGCGCGGCGACGAAGCCATGGAAAAGAGGAGCTTGGCGAAGAGTGTTCATCACTGCGTTCGCTTCGCCTCAGCGCGACCGCCGCCTCCACTATGATACTCCAGAGCTGAGGGAAGGGTTATCGGGTTTTATGTTTTCAGATCCGTTCATTCGGATCCATTAATAAAGTCGTCAGGTCAGAAGGTCAAAAGGTCAGGTCAGGAGATTCGGGCAGGAGAGTTATCGGATCCGATTTATTGTTCGGGGCTATTTAACTCCACCATGCTCCTGTTCTATCACCTCCACTCGCGGCCGCCTTCCGAACACTCGCCGGAACGACGATTCTCGTCGCGAGCCTCCTCTCGAGCTCTCAGGTTTTCTTCTGCAATCGCTTTACTTTCTGACGATCTTTATTCTTTTCATGTCTGATCTATTCAACTGCCTTCTCATTCTTGGTTCATTGTTCCATGATCAGAGTAAAGCACCGGTTTCGTCGGCACTTATGTCTCTCGGTGTGTGGGTCTCAGATCGATTTCGGAGCTCCCCTCTTCGTCATTTTGTTTAGTTTTCATGATTTATGGATCCATGAGAAGTTTCTAATAGTACTGCTATTTTACTTTATTAGATCGACCAAAAAAAGATGGAGTATCTTTTATGAATGCTTTTGACGAAGGGGAACTTCTTTGCGGTCGATTATAAGGTTTTTGATCCATGGCTAACAGGCGACTTCCACCAGCCTCTTTTCCATCCGATATTTTTCCAACCTCGAGAATTAGAAAAAGAGTTACTTGGGAAATGGGTATGCTATCATATTTCTAGATTTTATGCAGTTTTGGAATAGTTATCTGTCACTTAATAATATCACTCTTTCCTTAATGTGCATCATTTATGAAGTGTTATTGCTGTCAAACTCCACGATTTAGCTACTTAGACACGCTTTACTTAGTCTAATCCTTGTTCAAGGAATTCTGAGACCTTTTTTACAAAGCAGATCCTCTCCGAGAGCTCAATGGTCCGCAGGAATTTGATATCAAATGGAAAAACCATGATTTGACAGTGGAGCGATTATATTACTTGCAACTTGTTCACCACTCTAGTTGTCGACTGATTATTTCCTATCGAGAACATTTGGATGTTATCTTCAGCTGTAATGACTATATTCTATGATAAGTCTCCTAAAGGTCATATTTCAAATGATTTTATTGGATTCTTTCCTATAGCAACCAATGTGAAAATACTATATGAAGAGAATAGTGAATCCGTTTGAAATTATATGTAGCTTAAGATAGAGGATATAAAAAGAGAGGATATTGAAGAAATGGAACTCAATTTTAGTAGGAACTTGAACATTTCTGATTTTAGTGGATCTTCATAATTTGAGTCTCCATGTTTTCATGTTCCTGGCTAAGTATTGAATAATTTGTACTCAACTGCTTTTGTTCTTCTTTCTGCATTCTTAATAGTGACTAGTTTCAGTCTTGACAACTCTTAGAAGAAGATACTGCGCTTAAGAGGTTTAGATCATACAAAAATAAGCTGAAGAAGGTGGTTGAGGGATATCCTCACTATTCTTGTGGTTGCTTGTATGTTTATTATTGAATATTTGTGTTTAGAACTTTCAGTTACATCTGACACTCATTTACTATCACAACTATTTGATAAATAGTTTATTGTTGCTGCTTCAGATTTGGTGCTGGTTGATATCTTTCATCAAAGAATTGAACACTTATTCAAGATGATCACCTGCTTGAATTGCATAGTGATTGACAGAAATATACAAATACAACTGCACAATTTGAATGTATCTTTTGACTAGGACTTCTGTTTCTACTTTCCATCCTAAAATCTTTCTCATTTTAGGTCCCCTTCAGAAATTTATGTGGGCTCGAGGGTCAGGTCTCTTAGAACCTTACATTCATGGTCGCTAGAGTTGTACAAGAAGAGACTTCTCCGACAAAGCTTTAGTTCAGAGTTTTGATCTGTAAACAAAATCAAGTTAAAGAATATAATTGCTATTTGATGATAACTTACTGTATGCATATGATAAGTGCTGATTTTCATTGTAACTATGTCGGTCCTGAATCAGCAAAATTTTATTCATGTATATACTTAAATTCTTTGAATGTTATTTCAATGTTCTATTCCTCTTTTATTTGCATTTTCATTTCTAATATAAATACAATTTGAGCTCAATCCATTTACATTCAATTTGCATCCATAATTCCTTGTTTTGATTTCCAAGTAGACACAAGGGCATTTTTCTTGTTCCACGAAATCCAAATGATTGAAGTGTTTCCATTTCATTGTTTTCGTGATTTTTTCCTTTCTGTAGGAGAGCTTTAATGTTGTCTTCATTTCTTGTTTGATGAATGACAATCATATTCAATGGTTCCATGCTTTGCCAAAAAAACAAAATGTATGGCTTAATGCATGAGCTCACAAGCCTATGTATGGGGATCCTTTTGATGTGTGTGGAAGATATAGTATTAAATGTATACCCTTTTTTATAGAATATAAAACAAATACTTGTAAAAAAAACTTGAAAGAAAATCAAATTTTACAAGAGCTTGGAAGTAGAAATCTCAAGCTCTTGGGGTTCACAAGAATTGTAAAGCGTGAATTCTGAGTAGTAGAGTTGTAGTAAAATGTCTTCAATTGTTGTAGGTCGAGCTCCTCTTGCCTTTGTATCTATAGTTACAAACCAAACTTGGATTAGCTTACAACTGTTCTATATAATTTCAGTCAACTCAAACCTTTGCTAGTTCTATTTAATTAGTCAAATTCATTCCATCCAACACCAATGAGTCAACTCAATTGGATAAGATTGCAAACTCAGTTACTAGTGGATCAAGATTCTAGTTGACTCAAATCTAATCAAGCCTCTATAAGTCAGCTTACATGGCTATTCTGTAATCCTTATCCTCCAATAGTCATTTTCTTGAGATGACTTATGTCGACTTTAGTCGACTCAATTCAAAAAGAGAGCTAGTTGACTCATCAATAGTTGACTCAAACCATTTGAGTTGATTGAATTCGTGTTCAGTAGACTCAAGCTAAAATAAAACCTTCCGTTTGCCAATAGAATATATTCAGTCGATTTATCTTGAGTTTAGTCGATTGAACTAAACCTTCAGTGGACTGAATCTACTCTTGATCTCAATTTGACTCGAGATCCTGATCGTTCATTGACTATGACCGATAACACATGTTCCTTGTTGAATGCTTGTTTAAGTAAATATTTATCCATAAAACCCAAAATTACAAGTCGCTTATGATCTCTCAAGCTCATTTAGTTTTCCTCTGCTAAGAGGTCGTGCCTCCGGGTCCACCTCATCTACCAAGAGGTCTCACCTCTAGGGATCTTCCACATCTGCACTTGTTGTGTTCTTTGCTAAACTTGATCTCTTGTGAGCATCTTGCCAACACCAATTGATCTTCTCCATCTACTAAGGTCCTTTTGGGCTTTTCCTTCTACCAACATTTGTTATACTTCTCCATATGCCAAGTATCCAATCAATGTCACCTACTTGGACTTCCTCCAACCTTAACACACATGTTGAGTTATCACTACACCTACAATTACTAGTCAAGTTTCTACACCTAAAAGCAAACACATCAGAAATCTTGACTCATATAGATTGAACCTAAGTTAAACCCATTGTCAGCCAAATCAAAACAATCTTGTCAGACTCGACCACTAGGGGCATAATTGCACCAACAAAATCTTATCATAATTTGGTGTTCCTTACTCTAAAGAAGTTATTATTGAAAGTAAATAACAGACTTTGAACTGTGATTGTAAATGCTAGTGCTTCAATTGTATTATTCTTCTCCTATGTGTGAAATATAGTACGTATAGAAAAAAACAGAGTTTTATCATTTTCCTTCAAATAAACAACCTCTAATAAAACATGCTAACACGATTGATGTTTACTTTTCCAAAAGCTTGTCTGTTCAATGTGTGTAAATTAAATGGGAGTGTTTATCAATCGGATTCAGATAATAGGAAAAAAATATCTATCTTAAAGCTAATTTAGTAGCTGACGTCAAATTAATAGTGACTTGATTGACTTAAGCAAATATAGAATACAAAAGGACTTTGATATTAGTTAGTATTGTTCTGTCTGAATTGAGATTAAGCTGGTTAACAATTTGAATCTTTTTAATCCTAGAAGGGTACAGATTTTTAAAAGTTCATCAAACTTTAGGTCAGAGCATCTGATTAAATGCTGCAGAATTGGATTTGGTTAAGTACCATAGAATATTTTTTTTTGTTTTCTGAATTGCTTTTTGCATTAATTTGAGGAAGCAACATGAGTTTTCAGTTCTAACGTGATTTTGCATTGTAACTTGGGAAATCCCATTACCTGGTTCATGTGAGTGGAGGATACTAATTGTTTTTGTGTATCAGTGTATGCATTTGTGCTCTTTGAGGTATATCATAAAGTACCTTTTGTGTTATGTTTATTGACTGTGTATAAAATCAAAGGAGATGGCCAGGTTTCTATGACGTTATTGAACTTTTATAATCTTTCTACAGTATCTTGGTTGCTCCCCTTTTGATCATGATATAAATGTTTGATCTTGTTAGTTTGCATTAATGTATTCATGATCATACATGGATATTTACTTTAGGCACCAGTAACAGAGCATGCTGTCATTACACTTGGCTTTGTTGATTGGATCCCATGACACCTTTCCCTAGACCTTATGTCCATGATTTATTTTGTGTGCTTGATCTCCACCTTTTAATGGTATACTGCTGTTTTATCATCTATTCTTTATTTAATGTAATTCAGTTATCGTCTTATTTTTTATGTGATCTGGACTCTTCGGATAATGCACAAGCTTAAGTTTATAGTTTATTCCCATGATGTTGGTAAAATATGCCATTTTGTTGAAGAAAAATGTTTCATTACTTGGTAGTTTCTGAAAGGAATATGCATTTCCCATGTCTAACCCATATTCAAGTTAAGAATGTCTTCTCCAACTCAGTACCAACTTCATCAATGTACTTGGATTGTTTCAATATAACAAAAGAGCTTTTATTGTAGCTGAACTGAACGTGATTGTTAAATAATGAACATCTTCCTTAGAGGGAGGCAAATGCAATTAAAACTGTAACATAACATATTCTTGATAGCCTCCCATGTCAGTTATGAAGGGCCCTTTGGCCTTGCTTGTTGTTTATTGTCTGTTTAAATATGGTAATTTTCTTGTAATGTGAAGAGAAACAAGTCCTTGATTATATAAGCTGCCGCCATGCTCCTGTTCAAAAACATGGTTGGCCACTATATCCCACTGTATCCACCCTATTAGTTTTTGTGTCTATGTTGTTGGCATGCCCAATAATATATGACTTTTTTTTAATAAATTGTGTGTTCAGATCTTATAAACAGCATGCTCAGGTTCATGGAACTGGCTTCGTGGTGACAATTTCCTTCTCAACCAGATGGCATTGGATCTTACTAGCTATGACAATCTTACATATTCTTGGGGAGGCCCATCCTATTTTGTTGCGATTGTAACTGACAATTGTTTGACTGTTCATTTCTTGCTTTACAGAACCATGCATTCTAGCCCTTTACAATTGTCCTTCATAGTACATTTGGTATTCTATGTGGTGAAGGTTTGACTAAAAATTGAGATAGTAATCTTGTTCAGAAACCCTCTTTTTTTTTCCCAATTTTTTTTTTTTTTTTGCATTAGTAGCTGAAACTTTCTTGTGCTCTGCCTATGCAATTTTACATATTTTTGTTCTTGCCAGATGATTATGCTCTTCTTGATAATGGCATGAGATCCTCTTTTATATACACCTCTTATTTTTGTTAACTTACATTTAATTATCGTGTCAAATTGATCTGACATCTACTAATTATTTTTAATCTATCTAGGACAACATTGCTTTGCCATTTTGACCCTTTATTGATTAGCTTCAACCATGATTACTTTATGTGTTTGCAGAAACTTTTCCACTCACAGTAATGTTGAATCCTCAACTATTTGGGCCAATGAACTTTTATTATATATATATATATATATATATAAATTGATGATAGATGATACTTGAGTGGAAGGAAAAATAGTTTTGCATTCATTTGGATACTTGCATATGCTGATGAACTACTTAGAAACACTAATAGTTTTTTCCATGCTTCCATATAATGAAGTAGAATGTAACAGTTCCATAGATACTATTTATAATTTTCTTCATCACCTAATCTTTGAATGCTTCTTTTGATGTATCATGTTTAACTTATTCCATTGTGTGGTAAACTAAAACTGATCAATGTGAATGCAATGGGAAAAAAAACTAAATATTTGGTAATTCTTTAGTAAAATTTTGAATTAAAATTACCAAAACCTCTCTTTTCATACAGATGTGATATAGTTGAGGTGAAACATTTACTTTAACCTACACTTTTGTCCAGATAATTCTTCTATTGAAGATGCAAAGTTTGTGAGTTGACTTTGGAGATATACCATTTACATAGAGCACAATTGCCATTAGAAATAGCAAATATGCAATTTGTAGAAAAACACTGCTTATTTACTTGGTTTAGGAGAAACATTGTATTTGCAAATAGTGCCTTGTGAAAGAAGGATACTTCTTATTAACGGATTAGGAAGTTTAATTATTGTAAGTTTATATGAGATGGAGTTTATTTACTTGTCTCATCACTGTAACTGTTATTATAATTTTATATGAGATAGTTTATTTACTTGTCTCTTCACTGTAACCTTTATTGCATACTCTCTTCCCCTTCATGTTCCACTGAGCTCCTTTTCCTAGTGGCACTTAGAAGGACAACCTCGTCACTTACTTGCCATTTGAAAAATTAGATAAATATCAACTCCTAATCCTTCTTTCTTCTCTTTTCCAATGATATGAGCTTGAGACCACCACCCATCCACTGGATTGGAATCAAATCCTTTGGAGAGTCCACTAGACAAGCTGCTGGAGGAGTTAGTGTGGGCAATAATTGTAGATCCATCAATAACCCCTGATGCACCATCATCATCAATTAGAGGCTCTCAATCTTCTACCCTCCTGACAGACTGCAGGAGAATGGTCCATGATTTCTATTTGGTGATATTATGAGGATTATGCACTTGCTTTATTTCAGCAATTTTCAATCAGTCTCATTCTACAAAGCAGTGGACTCCACTTCCTTGCTGTTTGATGAGGAATCCATCAATCAATGTGCCTACGAAAGAGAAGAACCTACAAGTGTCCATCTTTGGTGTCATAAGAATCATTTTTCCACCCATGTGACATCCATTCTGTAAAGAAGTAAAACCAAGAAGATGTGTGTTGACGTTGGGTTCCAAGAACAACACTAGATTATGATACTAAGGAAAGCCAATAGATAAGAAATGTCAGCTAGAATGGTTAGGTTAAGGTAGAAGGTGAATGGAGCTTTTAGCTGTCTATGAAGTGGGCCACACCTTTGATTGATTTGGCAATCCTCTTTTTATGGAGGGTCCGTATATAAATCATAAAAACTAGCTTCATAATGGATCAAGTGCAGGCTATGCTGTGAGTCCTTATCGCTCACAAGTTAGAATCTTATTTGGGTTTATTTTATATCATTATTGATCAAGCAGCTTTCATGGGATCTCAAGGAGAATAATATCTTATTACCCTAACAAACTATTTTCAGAACTTGTCTAAACTTTGCAAAGGAGAAAATTTCAAGTTGCCTTGTAAAATGACATGTTTGGGGCATTTTTGTAAGAAATGACAAATAAAAACAATAATAAAATAATAAATAATGAATATGAATTTTTCGGGATTTAATCCGAATGTATATGATGATAGGAGATGATTAATTGGATTAACCTAAGTTGTAAATGATTTAAACTTAGGTTTAGTTATAAATAAACTTAATCTTCCCTTTATCCCCAAACCCGATTCCCTCCACTCCCTCTCATCCCAATCTCCTCTCCACCGCCGACATCTTTCTCGAACCCTTCTCTTCTCCTCACGAGATTCACTGCCGACGCCACCAACTTCAGTCGGCAGATCACCCCGATGCCGTTGCCCCTCATCGCCGGCCACCGTAGGCCACAGCCCACAGCTAGATCTTGACCGGATAGGTCAGGCCCCTCGATCTCCCTTCTCCTCTTTCTCAATCTGCAATCGGCAATCCCGATGTCGTAATAGCCTCACCGTTGGCAGCCAAATTTGCTCATATTGCTCTAGATTCGACCATCATCTCCCCCTTCCTTATCCCTCTTCTTTTCCCCGAGATCAACCACCCATCGTCCGTCGTCTGTGCTGCCACTCAGGGTAGTGATAGTTGGAGTTGCGTACAGGCAGTGACCTTCTCTATTTGTAGTTAGATAACTACTTTGTATATTGTCCACTCGACCACACGAGAGTAGTGGTAGCTTGGAGTGTTGTACAGTTGTCATGTTCTGCCCTCTCGGCCACACAAATATCGTGGTAGCTAGAGTGGTAAGCAAGAGTAACCATGCATATACATATGAGGTGTGTTGCACTTGCATATGATGTGTGTTGCAATTGCATGTAATGTGTGTTACACTTGTTGGATGTATTTATATATACATATACCTTGTATATGTCAGTGATATGGTACATATATTTGAGATAGGTTTGTGACATTTGTTAGATTATGTCATGTTTATTATTGGTATGTATATGCTCTATATGCTACTCGGTGATTACGAGCAGTACGATTGCAGATCTTTATTATATTTCTGTACTTTATCTTATACTTTATAGAGTTTTTTTTGTGAGACTGTACGTACCTTTGATCTCTTTACTGTTTATATATCATGCACTATCTTTTTATATCCGCAGAGTTATTTAGACTTACTACCCCTATTTGTGTTTAATTTTATCAGGTATCAGATATATGATATATGTTGCGGTTGGAGATCCTGTCTGTTTGTCCCATGTCATGTCGGGGGTTTTTTGTATTATATTCTATTACATTTTCATTGTACAATTGGTTTCTACTTTTATTTTGTAATAAGTGAACATTTGTATGGATTTTGGATTTTCATTTGGTACTTGGCTCTTGATTGTTTTATTTGCTATGTTAAGCTGTACCGGCACACACACTTTGCTATTTGCATTGGAGTGATTTTGTTATGTCTTTAAACTTATCATTTGGTTGTTGTTATTTTATGTGAGTTTTGTTTTGTATAAGCTATGTGGATTTGTATCAGTGTTGTATTTATCATTTGTCACAAGGAGTATAGTTAGTATCGTCGGACAAGTATATTTTCGGGACGTGATAATTTTTCCTTGTATCATACTTGCCATAGCACTAATGTATCCAATAACTACATTTCTTCCTGTACTATTATGAACTTAGAGTGAAAATGTCAGAGAGAGAGAAGGAAAGGGATCATAAAATTACATATGAAACTCCTTCATTTATGTAAATTTTTGTGTTACTTTTCCTCCTCCCCTTATATCTTCTTGTATTATTGTGTACTCGTCCCCTCGGGATGAGCTGATGGTTAGTATATGAGGTGTTATCATCATAAGATCTGAGGGTCAAATTTTGGTTAGTAGTCAGGTTTCTGTCCTCCTTTATATACTAGTCATTGTTCGGGCTAGCTAGACTAGTTCCCGTGATTTACCTCCTCCGTGTTGGTCCTGGGATAGGCTGGCGGGAGCGTTGGGGGTGAGCGTTTCGTCTTTTGCCACCTTGTATTATTGTGTACTCTTAATTATATTTGATTGATGTCTTCGTAATATTATATTTGATGAATTTATTATTTTGTATTTTCTGGTTAAGAATCTTATTTTTTTGTTTGTTTGTTTATTTGTTTTTTTAATGTAGGAAAAGAAGTTTGGAAGAAGAATGAAGTGTGTGCCAAGGGAGAAGTGGTCGATGATCTATTTTTGTATCTTTTCGTCGTTTTGAGATTGTTTGGTATGTGATATTTTCATTTGGATATGATGACACGAAGAATGTTTGGAATGTTGGATATTTTTGAATACTATGACTTGTTTGAAAATATTTAAGTTGGTTTGATTTGTATTTGTATTGTGTTGTATGAATATGATGTGATGAGAAATTTATTGTTGTATGAATATGATGTGTTGTATGAATGTGTATATTTATCTGAATTAAACATGTTTAGTTACTATTTATTTACATGATAAAATGTAGAAAAAAATAGGTTTTGTGGAAAAAAATTTCGTTTTGCGACGAATTTAGCGATAAATTATTTATTTATCACAAATTTGTGACAAAAATTAACTTTTATTGTAAATTTGCGACAAAAATATTATTCGTCGCAAATATGTGATGAAACAATTTTTCATCGCAAATCTGTGATGAAAAAGATTTTCATCGTAGAAATATCACGAATTCTTTTTCGTCGCAGATTTGCGACAAAAAAGATTTTCGTCGTAAATTTACGATAAAAATTGATTTTCATTGTAAATTTGCATTTATAAATTTGCGACAAATTTATATTATTTTATCATAGAATTTGACTGTGATTTATTAGCGACGAATTTTTTTTTCCTAAGTTAATAATATATTTTTCCCCTTGAAAATAAAGTACTAATATAATTCTAATAACCAAAATAATTGATGTAGGTTAATTATTTATTTTTCCCCTTTAGTAATTCTTCACATTTCTTAATTGATTAATTATCAATCAATTAGTTGATCTATGATTTAATTAATTCATCTTCAACTTAATAATTTAATAAATTCAATAATCAATTAATAAACTTATTTAATCAATTAATTAACTTGACAACTAATTAATCAATTCGTTAATAATTTAATCAACCTCTCAATTTAGTCAACCGATTTATCAATATATAATGAATTTATCATTCTATTAATTAATTAATTAATTAATTTCAACTATCAATTAATTAATTAATCAATCTTAATTAATTAATTAGAACCCTAATTAAGAAATCACATAACCGTCCGCTAATATTAATTAGTCATCTAATTGATTTACCAATTAACTGATTAAATCAATTATTAAATAAGCATTAAACTAATTAATACTGATTAATTATCTAATTAAACTTGTTTAACTATCTAATTAATCAAACAAACTTTCACCAAACCTAAATCAACTAATCTAATCAACCCTTAATTCATGAAATAAACCCCTAAATTAACTCATTGATACCTCTCTTCTCCTTCCTCTTCGGCGGCGTTTCCTGGAGGCCGGTTGTGGCATAGGGTGGGGCTGCTACAGGTGCAGTAGCGTCAACAACAGCAGTGATGACTGTTGCTCGTGGCGCAATCGTGGGATGCGCGACGACTCTTTTGGCGGAAACGAACACGACAGTCGGTGGAGACCACCACCCGTGTGTCCCGACGCGCGCGAGGAATAACGGAGAAGGGCAGTGGCGGTGACAGCGTCTCGGTAGGGATTGAGTCTCTGTCGGAAGATTGCCGGATCCGATCGTCGTTGGCGGCGACAGCGGCGACGCGCTGCTGAGGTTGCTAGGACGACAACATACGGGGAAGGAGTTGGGCGGCCGAAACAGTGGGTGGTGGCAGCGGTGCAGGTGCAGCGGTGCCGGCAGTTCACGAGCAAGAGGGATTGGGTCGGACGCAAGGCAATCGACATAGCACCGTGATCACAGAAAGGAGAGTTCAGAACTTAATTACCTCTTATCCGATTTATCTCATTAAAATATAATCAAAATTTATTTAAATTCCAAATTTTTTCTATAAAATTAAATATATTCTTACAATTTTATTTCCTTATTATTTATCAATTATATTATTATTATATCCCTAATTAAATTTAATTATGTTAAATTTTAATCATTTTAATCTTTATCATCCTATATATATATATATATATATATGGTATATTATAAATATCCTCATCCAACCCGAATACTAGTGTTGATGCGGATGACTGTGAAGCGCGCGAGTGTCTAATTGGGTAAAAGGCGACAAAGAGGAATGGTAAAGTCAATCATGTAGTGGTAGAAAAAATGGAATAAAGCATTAACAACATGAGCAACATGTGGAGAAAATTCAAAGGTATTAAATAAGACAAAGTCGGGAAAATAGATGAATTTCATAATAGTGAAAAAGTTGTAAAAATTGAAGTATTCTGATATGATTATGATATCCTTAAGAGAGATACTTGGGGAATGACAAACAACAAGAGGATATACATAAAAAAGCATGTGAAATAATATCCAAAAGATAGGGAATACATTATTAGATGATTTTTCATTTTTTTTCTTTTTTTTTAGATTGAAGTCTTAGATATATTTTAGTTTACCTTATTGTTGTTGTAATTTTTGTCTTAAATATTTTTCATTGTAGTACTTCATATATCCTACTTAACAATAATTAATGTCATTTACTTTTTTTTGTAACTAGCCATTGTAAGATATCCGATAGAAATTAACCGTTACAAACTTTTAATTAGAAATTAACCATTACAAACTAGCCATTGGAAACTAGCTTTTGAAAACTAATCTATATATACAAGTAATGTAGATAGAATCCTACAAATTATCAATAGAGCTCTAATAATCTATTATACAATTCTGCCAATGTCAGATGACGACAATCTACCTAGAATTAATAGGATTTGTCGATTGATGAAATAACAGATGATACTGATGAAAGATTCATGCTAATGCTTATGCAACAACACCAAATGATGTTTGAAGTAGGTATGAGTTGTTTAGCAGGCAGGAAACATACAAGAATGTATTTAGATTGGGAGCATGAAGTCGGACACGCTCATCTTTTCAATAATTACTTCTATGATCAACCAATGTATATCGATGAAATGTTTCAGCGAAGATTTCGAATGTGAAGAGAGTTATTCATTGATATTGTTGAAAAATTACAAAATCATTCAGAGTATTTTTAATGAAGAATTGATGCAACGGGAAGGATGAGCTTGTCGCCACTTCAAAAATGCACTACGACTCTCCGTCAATTGGTATATGGAGCCCATGTCGACCAATTCGATGAGTATCTAAGACTTGCTAAAACAACTATCATCGACCATTTGATCAATTTCTACAAATGTGTGTATGAAGTATTTGGGGACCAATACTTGAGGAGACCAATTGCAGTGACACCCAACATTTGATTGAAATGCATGAGCGAAGGCATGACTTCCCTAGCATGTTGGGTAGCCTTGATTGTATGCATTGAGAATGAAAAAATTGTCTCATCGCTTGGAGAGGCTAGTTTACTCGAGGCAATCATGGTCACCCAATAATTGTGCTTGAAGCAGTCGCATCTTTTGACTTATGGATATGACATGCTTTTTTTGGGACTACAAAATCACATAATGATATAAAGATTCTTTACGAATCACATCTATTCAACAAAGTTTTGGAAAGAGATGCACCAAAGGTTTATTTTTATAGTAAACGACATAACATATACTAAAGGATATTGTCTAACAAATTGGATCTACTCATCTTGGGCTACCTTCGCCAAGAGTTTCCCGTGCCTCGAGTACCCTAATATAAGAAGTTCAAGAAAAAAAAAAAAGAGGTTGTAAGAAAAGATGTCGAGCAGGCATTTGGAGTGCTCCAAGCTTGTTGGGAAATAGTCAGAGGTCCAGGGCAATATTGGTCCAAGGATATATTAAGGGATTTCATGTATACATGCATTATTTTTGCATAATATGATTGTTGAGGATGAGGGGAAAATAGTAGTATCCAATTGGACGAAAGATGAAGAAAATCATCTGATACGAGTAAGACAATTCACAAGGGTAAGACAGGGCTCCACCCAGATTTAAGAATACCTCCGGAGAAATTGCGAGCTATGTGACAGTCAAACACATCATCAACTTCAAACCAATTTGGTTGAACACATATGGGCACTCGACGAAAGTGTAAGATATAGTAAATAAAATAATAATAAAATATTAAGTGGGAATTAAGAAATAACCTTACGAAATTTTCTAAGAATTTTTTAAAAAAAATTTGGGATGTAAACCGAATTTATTTGACATTGTTTAAGGGGATAAATCTAATAGGTTTTGAGAAAGCTTGTTTGGAATATCAATTAAGCTGGGAGTTGATTGGATTAATTAACCTAAGTTATATTTATATGAACCTAGGTTTTTAATTTCCCTATCCCTATTTCCCTTCTCCCGATCTCTCCCTCACCCGACTCCCTCTCTTCTCCCGATTTTCCACCGCCACCAACCTTCGATCGTCGCCGCCCTCTTCTCCTCTGCCATTGGCTGCTTGCCGTCGGTCGTTGATGCTAGGCTCCGCCAGCCACAGCCAGCCACCATTGCTAGCCTGTTAACAAGCGACGACCAGAGAGGCTAGGTCGATCCTTCCTCTCCTCACGAGAGGAGCCACTACTCTTCTAGATTCGGTTGTCATTGGCCATTTAGGTCAAGTTTGTAGCTGACCACTTCTGCTCTAGTTAGCTCTAGATCTGGCCTTCCCTGATCCCCATTGCTTTGGCCAAGATTGGCCAACCAAGGCATATCCCATCCCCAGCCATCTTTTCTCCGTCCATCTATCCTGCTCCATCCATCAACAACAACTCAGGCCAATTCAACAGCTCCTACCACCTCTGCGTTGACCACATTAGTGCCACTGGCCAGCCACTGCCATAGTCCAAATCCTGCCACCCAACTCCCCTACTTCTGCCATCTACCCCATTGTTTCGGCCAAGTCAGCACCTACCGACCATTTATCCCTCTGATCCAGCCACCACCACAACATGTAATTGACCTGGGATGTGAATTTCTAATTGTTAGGGATTAGAACTAGTTTTGGTTATAGATTCGAATTGTTGTTAGACATGTGGGTTGATTTGGTGATGTAGATTGATACATTATTTATTGATGGTGAGGGGGTGGATTTGGATTGAAGAAGAAGTGTAGCTTTTGCATAACTACATCTTAGAATTATGAATTTGTACCTAATTGAAGGGTTAATGGTGGTTTGGACTTTCTTATACGTGAATTGAGTATCACTTAGGTTAGATGACTACTTTATGTAGGGGTGTTGTTAATTGAATTGGAATAATAAACCCCTATGTGAATTAGGGTTAATATACCTTGTAATTGGATGCTAGATTAATTTGGTTTAGTGGGATGATTATGTTGAACCAATTAGGATTTCCTAATCGGTTTGGATTTGATTCATGATAGGTCTCGATTGTAATTTATATTTTACGTCACAGGATTCTGATTTGGAGCAGACTCTTGGACATGAAGACTTTTAGTAAGATCTACACATCAGGTGGTTATTTCTTCCCTTGCTTCTATTTAATTATTGACCCTAGTGCATCATTGGTTACATAGAATTAGTAGCTAGATTTACCTTGATTCTGTTCATATACTACATGATGCTTGATATTTGTCTGCTTGATCTTTGAGTTGATCAATTTATATGCATGCAGTCTTTTTTGCTTTCAAATCTTGTAGTGTGCACACGTGTGTAGTGTGTACATTAGGAACATACTATGATTGTGTAGTCATGTAGTTATTAGATATGCGTGGGCAGTGTATTTATGTTCATATGTTAGTTTTCAATTTATTAATGTCATATAATTATAAGCATGTACTTTTAGGGTAATTATGAGGTGATTCACTACTATTGGGTTTTATCGAGCCGCAAAACCACTTTTGCGTGCGGAAACCTCGAAGCCCCATGACATGAAGAATCCGTGCGAA
>JBBUKS010028847.1:0-11202 GCA_038050645.1 Hedychium gardnerianum
AATCTATCATGAAACTTAGTATATGTAGTTTTTACTTCCTTCGCATGGATCTTCTGTAAGAGGAACTAGATGTTTTCTGCTGCGTTTTAGCGTGTTTAGCGCCCTAGTTCCTAACACCTTCCAAATAGTAGGATCCAGAGCTCAGCTTACGGATGATCTTGTAAGGGCCACCCCCATTGGGGTTCTAGCTTGCTGACGTCACTGACCATCTTTATCCTTCTCCACACAAAATCGTTGACCTAGAAAGTTCAAGGGATGATCCTCTTATTGTAGGTTTGCTACATTCGCTGACAATATGTCATGAGCTAAACGACCGTCTTCTCCCTTGTCTCAGTGACCAAATCTAACTCCATGAGCCCATAGCTCGGCGTTATCTTCCCCGTAAGCAACTTATCTAGTAGATTCTTTCCTGACTTCCACGGGTACTACCGCTTCCCCTCCATAGACCAGGTGGAAGGGTGTTAAGTCGATGCTCTCTCTAGGGGTCATCCGGTAGGCCCAAAGAATGTTGGAAAATTTGTCCACCCAGCTTCCTCCTATGTGATCCAATTCGATATTGAGCCCTTTGACGATCTCTCGGATGACCACCTCTGTTTTTCCGTTGCTCTGCGGGTAGGTGACTGAGGTGAAGGTCTGTTTAATGTCATACCCCTCGCACCATTCTTTAAGCTTTCATCCGTGGAATTGTCTTCCATTATCCGATACCAATTTGTATGGAATGCTGAATCGACAAATGATGTTCCGCCATAGGAACTTCATGACGACCTCTTCTGTGATGCGGGCGAGCGGCTCGGCCTCTACCCACCTAGAAAAATAATCCATCACAACTAAAGGAACTTTCGTTGTTGAGGCCCAGTCGGGAATGGTCTGACAATATCCATTCCCCATTGGTCGAACGGTTGTGACACTGTGGACGTTCTTAATTGGCGGTCAGTTATGAGGCTATCTGACCGGGTTGCTTGATCAGGATGTCGTCCACATATACTTCGATGTTTCTTCCGATCTGGTGCTTGAACACCCGATCAATCATCCTTTGATACGTGACTCCCATATTTTTCAGTCCGAATGACATGACATTATAGTAGAACGTGCCTCTGGAGGTAATAAAGTTGACCTTCTCCTGGTCTTCTTGAGCCAACGGGATATGACGATAGCCTTGATAAGCATCCAGCATGCAAATGTACTCACATCCGAAGGTTGAGTCGACCAGACGGTCAATGCTAGGTGGGGTAGCAATCTTTCGGGCACACCTTGTTTAGGTCGCAGAAGTCAATGCACACCTGCCACTTGCTGCCTGACTTTTCCACTAGAACAACATTCGTCAGCCAAGTGGAGAACTACACTTCTCGAATGTGCCCGGATTCCAGGAGCTAGGCGACCTCCGCCTTGATCACTTGATCTTGTTCTGAGCCAAAATATCTTTTTTCTGCTTGACCGGCCTCAACTCCGAGAGGATATTGAGCTTGTGCGTAATCACAGTCGGGGGCACACCTTCGATTTCTACGGTCGACCAGGCAAAGACATCATGGTTCTAGGTCAGACATTTTTCAAACTATCGCTTTACTTCATTAGGTAGGTCGGCTGCTATGCGGGTGGTGCAATCAGGTCACCTGGGGTGGATCTGAATCTCCTCCATGTCTTCATCCGATACCCCTACCGTAGGCCGAGCGGCCTCTTCCTGAATGACGTTGACTTGCGCTCCCTGAATCCTCCTGACCTTATTAGAACCAGTTCGGATGATATTGACATAACACTTCCGAGCGACAGACTGATTTCCCTTGACCTCTCCGACCTAATTTCCCGCAGGGAATTTTATCTTTTAATGAAAGGTGGAGACTATAGCCTAGAAAGTGTTCAATGTCGGTCTTCCCAGAATGGCATTGTATGATGACTCGACTGCCACCACTGTGAAGGGCGTCCGTCAGGTCTTTTCTCCGGGTTCCTCTCCAATGGTCCGTGGCAAAGTGATATACCCGATCGGCTGCACTTGGTGCCCGGTGAATCCAAACAGAGGGGTCGCCATGGATCGGAGCTCTTCGTCTTCAATCTGCATCTGGTCGAAGGTCTTTTTGAAAATGATATTGACCAAGCTGCCAGTATCCACAAAGATCCTCTTTATTTCATAGTTGGCTATCACAACTCGGATAACCAAGGCGTCCTCGTGAGGCGTTTTGATCCCTTCGAGATCTTGGGGTCCAAAACTTATTGTCCGCCCATTACCTCTTGCAGCGTTGGTACTTACTCTGAAACTCTCCAGTCTCCTACTATGAATTTTGCGGGCTCTGATGGAATCTCCGTCGGTGGGGCCCCCGGATATCATACCGATCGTCCCTCTTAAAGGGGCTTTGCTCTTATCCTTCGCTCTGTCTTTGCTTGGTTGTGCAGGCTTTCTGTAGTCTTTCGAGGCATCCTGGTGCATCTTTCAGACGGGTCATCCTCCCCTCTTTGATCTGCTCAGTGTGGGCAGCGCCTTCGATCGGGCGACCTCCAACCAAGGGCTTGTTCCTGCCTGTTTAGTTGGTAACATTCTCTGGTATCATGTCTCTCTCTTTGGTGGTAGGAACAGAAGTAACCTGTCAACCTAGGATACCATTTCTTAGACCTCGGGGCTCGGAAGGCTTCAACTTCATGGACCGCCATGTTTCCTTCATGGGGCATCTGACGATGGGGTCCCGGACGGTCATTGTACCTCAATAGAGGTGGAGGGGCTTTACGATCGGAAGAGCCGACCGGGGCGTTGACCTCCTTTTTTCGAGTTGACTGGGCTTCCTCTATGTTTACATATTTGATAGCTCGGTTCATGAGGTGGTAGAAGTTGACTAAGGGTTTTTCACTAGCGACCGTAAGAAGTCGTCCTCCAACAAGCCCTGCGAGAAGGCGCTGACTAGAATTTCGGGGGTACCTGTCTAGACATCCAAAGACACCTTGTTGAATCGCGGAAGATAATATTTTAGGGATTCTTTTGACTTCTGTTTCATGGAGAATAAGTTCAAGGGAGTCTTCACGTATCTCTTACTACTGGCGAAGTATTGTAGAAACGCACTTCTGAATTCCTCGAAGGAATGAACAGACCCAATCGGCAAACGATTGAACCACCTCTATATTGGACCAGCAAGGGTCGTCAGGAAGACCCGACATTTAACTCTATCAGAATATTGGTGCAGTAGCGCTGTATTTTCGAACTTGCACAGGTGATCTTCCGGGTCTGCTAACCCGCTATACTCCCCGATGGACGTGTGGCGAAAATATTTGGTCAAAGGGTCACTTAAGACATTTTCCGTGAATGGTGGGCCCTTGGATCTATTGGATCCACTAGGGGTCAACTTTTTGCTCTTGGCGACGTCCTGTCCTTTGGCCCGAGCGATCGAGGATTCCCTTGACTGCTCTGGTTAGATTGATGCTTTAACCGCAGGTCTGCCAAAGGCTAGTGGTGTGTCTGCTGGTGTGAATAGTCTCTGCCGAGTGCCCTGCGGGGCTCCAACCGACGAGGTCAGCATCCCCGGAGGCAAAGGTTGCACCGGTCGCTATGCTTGCCATGTAACCTGCGGCTGCTACCACATGAGTTGCTGCTGTTGTAGCCACGCTTCTTTTCTATACTACCACACAGCTTGCTGCTGCTGCATGACCTCTTGCACAGCCGCTGCTATAGCCTGGTTCTGTTCACTCTACGACGTGGGCAGGTTGGATCTTTCGGTGTCATCCATCTCAAAGTCTCTGCTCAGGATTTATTGTTCCCACAAATGACGCCAATTTGTTCCTGCGCGGAGACCTTCGACGGGTGAACCACTGGTGAGCTGGAGAAGTGTTGACCAAGTCGTCAAGCTGGATAACTTTCCTGACTTGCTGGATCAAATCAACGAGTGGGGGACTCGTTGATTGGATCACTTATGTGGGAAATATTATCTAATCTTCGATATCAGATCCCTGAGAAGAACAACAAGAGAGTCGAAGGATTAAGGGGGGCTCCATGCAAGGGGCTTGGGGATCTCGCTCCAACACTTAAGTCAGACTTGATCAAGCAGAGGTAGCTAAAACAGTAAAAGTGAGCGAAATGAGAGTAAAAGTCTAAGAGAAGAAAAGAAAAAACCTCCTTTCCGTCTGTGAAATCAGACCCTTTATATACCCTTCCGGGGAATGTACGACCAGTGTTAATAGCGTGTATTGTTGAGGCATGAGTAAGCATACTATGATATGGATTGCTACCATTCTCCGTACTTCCGAGAGGTGTCTTGCATACCGTTAGAGATGTTTTGATCATACTGTTAGTGTCAGAGTTATGCCCTCGTTAATGTGCTGGAGGCATGGGCTGATGACGAAATATGTCCGATCGGGCTCATAGTATACATGACCGGGAAGGTGATCTATTTGGGATTTGCTATTTAGCTAATGAGTTGGCATACCCGACCGGGAAGGTGATCGGGGTCGATCGGCTCGTAGTTATATCCAATCTTCGTGTGCTCCTCAAGCGGCCTGTGGTCCGATCGATCGGTGCTTCTGATCAGTGCTTCCAGTCGGTGCTCCCGGTCAGTTGGGCGCAGGCTTCCGCTAATCATGACCTTTAAACTATCTTAACTAAACTTTTCGTCACACGACTACCTGGGCCTGGCCTTATCACCTACATCAATTAAGAACTCGAAAACTGCTCAAGAACTCTCGGACTAAAGAGCTTGGGAGGCCTTTGCTCGAACTGACCAGTTTGGAATGATTCAGCTTAAATTGATTCAGCTCGAAATTAAGGTGAAAAGAATCACACACTCATTTCCAGCTCAACGCGTTCTCCACCACTTCCATTCAGGCTATACCAAACATGCCGCCTACTTGTTTGTAGAAATGTGGAAGATAATAAGAAGAGGAAAGCAAAGGTTTCCTTTTGTCTCTCAGATTATCAAAATAAGTAACAGAATCGTCTCACAAATTAATTATATAATTGCAGATGCCTTGTCTTCCTAGCTGCCTGTCAGGGTGGAGGTGGCGGCGGTGGTGGTCGGGGCCGCGACGGGGTGATGGTGGCCGTAGCGGCTCAGCGGCCTCCAGGCCGAGGCGGTGAGCAAGCAGAGATCCTTCCACCCCAGTTTCAGCGTGCCGTTCTCCTCCACCAGCGTGTAGCCGTCGGAAGGGAACATGCCGAGGAGCAATGTGGCCTGCGCCGCTGCGTTGCCGGCCAACGACACGCCGCAGAAGCCCGACTGGCTCAGCTTCTCCCTCCAGTTGCTGAACTTGACCTCGCCGGAACGCGCCGGGCCGCCGACAGCCAGCACGTTGCGGATCTCGCGGGAAAGCAGCTGCTGCTCCACAATGTGCCGCTCCTGGCTGTCCTCGCCGTAGCTGGCGCCCAGCGAGTCGAAGAGCGCCGAGTAGTAGTGGATCGCCTCTACGAACCGAGCCAGGAACGAGCCCCCCTGGCTCAGGTCTTGCTCCACCATCGTCACCACCTTCGGCGCCAATCTGCAAGAAACTAATTAATTAATGAATACGAGAAATCAATTGTACTATAGATTAACACCGCCATTATTGCGTTAAAAAGTAGGAACAGCATGATGGCTGGTTGACCTTGGAGAGAGAAGCAAAAAAAGTGTACAAAAGTAGAAAATAATCATGAACTGCTCTGCTCCAGTTAGAACGCCAGAAAGTTCTCTGGCCATCTCGCCTCGCTCAACGCGATGCCTTTTTCACAAATCCAAATGATACAAGTTGACCCATAATTGAATATTTTAGGTCTTAATGCAAACTAAAGCTTAGTTCGATCATTGAACCATATCGAGGGGTTGGAAGATGACCTTTTTCATGCTACCTTCAACAATGGACAAAAGGACGAGGGTCGAAAGCATGAACGTGGAAGAATTAACAAGGGCAGGTGACGGCGAGTGTTGTTCTTGAAGTCGTGGACTTACCGCTGGAGAAGCCAAAGGGTGTTGTTGTCGGAGTCGGTGACGTCGTAGAGCGAATGGTGCAGCCAGTGGACAGCTACGGCCTCGCGACGGGACACGCCCAGGCGATCGGGGTCGAGGTTGCCGATTTTCTCGGCCACGGGTACAAACTCGAAAGGGAGGCCGAGTGTGTCGGCGAAGTCGGAGAGACGCTTTCCGGTGGCCTCGAGCGCGTTCATGGAGGAGCCTACTCCGGTGAGGCGCACTCGGGGAGGACCGCTGGCGCGGGAGGCGAGGATGTGGAAGAGACCAGGCCATTGCAAACCCTGCATGATGTCGAAGTCGATGATGTGCACGCGGTCTTCGAGCTCAAACGCCTCCTGGATGGCCTGGTTGGCCGTGAAATGGGAGAACTTGACAAAGGGGCTGATGCCGTTGAAGACCTGGAAGGCGGAGGCTAGGCGGTGGCGCTGCGGCACCACCGGTAGCGGCGCGTAAAGGCCGAGGCAGGAGCTCACCAGCCGGGCACACATGGCCTCCGAAAAGTATGCCGCCACTCGCTGCGCCGACGTGCCGTAGGGCGTGGATAGCTCCGAGATCTCCAGCAAAAGAACGTTGGCCTCGTCAAGTTTGTCAGCGGCCACCGCTTCCGCACACTGCAGGAGCAGCGTCAGGAGGTGCAGCCCATCCGCCTCCTGCTTCCTCTGGCGCACCTCACGATCCCTCTTCTCCTTCACAACCGTTGCGGCGGATGCAGTCGCCTCGTCGGAGGAGGCAGAGGTGTTGTTTCGCTGACCAGGTTGAGGTCGAGACGACTGAGATTGAGGAGGTGCAGCAGGAATCGAAGACGCTTTAATTTCCGGAACTCCCGGAGCCTTGGTAATTTCTCTCCGCCTCTTGTCAGAGGGGTCACCTACGGCGGGGAGCGAGGACGTGGCAGGAGGACACAAGTCGGAAGTGAGCGAGCGGAGGCGGAACTCAAGGAGCGCAGCCAAGGCGGGGTTGCAAGGGTGGACGATCTCCCGCACGCTGCTTAAAATCTGAGAAACGGAGACCTCGCCGCCGGCAGTAGAGCTACTAATTATGTCACGAACGATACGGTCCACCCAATCCGCTTCCGCCGCGGGATCACCAACGCAAACGGAAGCGTCGACGCCCGCAGCGGGCAGCGCAGGTCGGTCAGCCTCAGGCGCGAAGAGAGGCAAGCCGGAGAAGCCGCAAAGAGGGAGCGTAGCCGAAGGCAGGGCGTGCAAAGCCGGCAACAAAGCGGGCGGCGGATCGAAGAGAAGGTCAGGCTCGGGGAGGAAGGTCGGGTTGGGGGCGGAACCTCGGCGAGGGAGTCGAGACGACTCCGACTCCGACTCGCCCTGCAGGTTGAGTTCGGACGCGAGGCGCTTCCTCACCATCTTCTCACCGAGCCGTGGAGAAGGGAGTTGGACGAATTATCAAAGAAAGAGGTGGAAGCCATATCAGAAGAAACAAGGGGAAGTAGCTCCGCACAGCATGTCAGTGGAGGAGGCAGATCGAGCCAAATCGCGAGAAGAGCATGCTGCTGCTGCTGCTGCAGCTGCAGTACTGAAAGGAAACAAACAGCAACGCCAACGTTAACATGGCCATTGATTACATGAAGAAGGAGAGAGAGAGAGAGAGAGAGAGGAGGAGGAGGAGGTGGGGCGAGCACTGTGCTGGGGTTCATGGGCGGATTGCCATAACGGCGGGTGGATTTGGACGGTGGCGTCTGGGAATTCCATCCTTGTTCATGGGCGGATTGCTACAAGGAGATAACGGCGAGGGGAATTGGACGTTGGTTTCTCGGATTCCGATTTCCATGCTGGGGCATCTCTCTCACTCGCAAGACACCAAAAGGACGCTTCCTCGTGCTTTTGATCGGTAGCACGGGGGGAAAATTCCATGGTAAGCAGGGGGGAGGGACGAGGCTTTCGAGGGTAATGGGAGACTTTTTTGCGTGCTCGGGGGAAGAGATTGGAGGAGTGGTGGAGTAGATTAGTAGAGGTCTTTTTTGCTTTTGACTTGGAATGGGAAAAGAGAGGCTACTGGATGAGGTGAGAAACATGAAGATACATATGTGGTTCTGAAATTATTATTATTATTATTATTATTATTATTATCTCTCTTTTAAAATAATTTATTTTAGACATTTAAATCTTATATATCTCTTCTTTTTTTTAACATTTCTTGATCCAAGTCATTGAAGCAGCACTTAACTCTGCGAGACTAATGCTTCAAGCCATTGAGTTGACCTATTTTCATTAAGCTCCTCGAGTTAAGTTAATAAGTTGTACGATCTGCTTATTCACTCTTCTCTAATCTAGGGATTTATTATCTTACATAATTTTATTCATATTTTATTCCGGACTATCATAAGCATTTAGTGATGTGACATAATTTTAATTATTAATCATCATCTCATATATTTTAATCAATAATACGCAGATGAACACATGTTCATAGTTGTATAGGGTCTCAAAGAAATACTCGGTATCAAAAAAAATATAACAATTATTTTTTCAGTAACTTAACTCGATTTCAAAGGGATAACTTGTTAGTTTCCACTCATGACAACTATTTTTTTTATCCCTTATTCTCTTTATTTTTTTCACTGTGCATATTTTCTTTTTTTCAACTCAATTTTTTTTTTTCGGGATATAGTTTTTTCCCAATGAGTCAACATGAACCGAGGTTATCTAGCAATCAAAATGTAGTTGAGAAGTTACAAAGAAAAACAAACATACTAGTTCGGTTCTATAAATCATAACTATTTTCGAAATTATCTACTATCAAAATCAAGCATAGTGTGAAAAGATTCTTAAACTAGGTTAACACTCAAACTCTTCCAATAAAATATTATTCACTTCATGCTATCTACGGTTAGGAGAAGATAGATCACTAAACATGGCTAGTAGCCAGGTTCCTGCTCTCCCCCATGCACTGGTCACTGTCCGGATTAATAAACTAGTCCAAGTGATTTACCTCCTCCATGTTGGTCCTGGGACGGGCTGACGGGGACGCTGGGGGCGAGCATTTTGCCTTTTGCCACCATGTTTTATCACAACATAAATATCTAGAACAAGCGTGTGAGTATCTTGCTATGAGATCAAGTCAGCAATAATGTAATGACTGTTGTAACTAGAAAAATTTGTATTATGCAAAACTAACAAAATCTAAACTAGCAACTAACACCCCCAAACTTAAATTTTTCATTGTCCTCAATGAATGCAAAATACATATAATACGGAGGAGGTATGAAATGAGGGGAATTACCAAGTGATGCGTGTCAAAAAATTGCGTCATTTTTCTTCTGAAGTCACCCCTCATCTTGTATTCTCACTCCTCCTAATTTTTAAATTTTACATAAAGAAGAATAGACAAGAAAAATCAAGTAGAGGAATTGGGTTAGAAAAACTAAAAACTATCAAATAAAAGAAGAATGAAAACGAAAGCAAGAGAAAACTTGGGTTGTCTCCCAAGAAGCGTTTGTTTTAGGTCATTAGCTCGACCTCTTATTTGGTTCATCGAAATCTTACCATTGGAGAGATAAGATATTTCAAAACCCTCTTACCAAGGGCTCTGAGTCTCTCAACACATATGCTCTCCTTCAATGGATCAACATGATGTTGTCTAGTGAATGTTGTGTCAAATATTTTCTATCACAAATATACTTGAAGAGAATTTGGTTAGTAGCATTAGGTAAATCAAATGAAATCTTACTAACCATCATATGAAGTATGATATAAATAAGAGTGTTAGCTCTAGATAGGAAAGACTCTGATTTATGTGTGTGTGCAACAAAAATAAGTGATTTTTGGGGCTTGACCTCCTCGGCACAAGTCCCTACACTTTCAATAACAACTAATTCATTTCTTATAATATCTATAGTTTCAAGTTGTTGTGCATCCAAAGGAAGTGATTCTTGGATAATTATTTCCGCAGTACAATTTCCTACACTTTCATCCACAATTTCATTATGGCCATAACAGAATGTCCCTATTTCAGTACCTACAATAGGATCATCAACCACATCGGTAGACACTACTACACCTTTATTTTCAATTAAAGTTTCTGTGTCATTGTCCTCTATGTCCTAGTTGTTAGAAGTATTAGAAAAAAATTTCAACATACTTTCCAGCTTGCTTTCTAACCTGTTGCAATATTCAATAGTATGCCCTGTTTCCTCACAATATTCATGGTATTGTTGCTTTCGCAACCATTCATTATAGTCGGGGAGAATACCATATTTTTCTCCACCTATTCTATATGAAGGGTCAACTAAAATTGGACAACTTTCGGTTACATATCATGTCGCACCACAAAGCTCACAAAAAGAGTATGAACAGTTCACAACACCTAATTGGTCGAACCATTGAGTTTGAGCATTCATTTTTCCATTCGGAGAGTACATGTCTATCTAAACATAAATAGTCAAAACAAGATAGACATGTAGTAGAAGAAAGAAAAATCAAGAAAAGAAAAATGTCTAGATTAACTAAATTGCTAATCAACTAATGCTAATCGAAAATAGTCTTCGGCAACGGCACCAAAAACTTGTTACATACCGCAAGTGCACGACAACGTCGTCAGTAATATAAAAGATTATCGTATCGACATGGACTGTTGATTAAGCATTAGTTAACTTTGAAAAGTAAGTTATCTAGACAATCGCTGGTTGGTTGAGGTCACGAACAAGAGCTTGAGAAGGAGAAAGAGAGGGGGAGAGAGCAAGAGAGTTGGTTGTGTGTGAGAGAGAGAATTGGTTGAGAGGGAAGAGTTTAGGGAGAATGGTTCTAGGGTTCCGATTTCATTATGATGCTAGTTAATGTCCCTATAATATGTTCATCTCCTTATTCTCCACAATTACTCCCATGTAGCAAGGGTTGTCTCTATGTCAAGGTCTTTTAACTCTAGAAAGTGGGTAAGCGTCGATGCCCTTTGTCGCTAAGGGCATAAATGTTCGGTTGAATGAGAATCCTTTATCACTAAGGATCTCTCGATTATCCAGTCTCATAGCAACCTTAATATAAAGGCAAATCCCTTACATCTATATGCATTACTCACATACACATTTTGTCAAATATGTATAATGCACAAAACACATAGAGCAAGAAGTAAACATCTCATATAAATAAGGAAATTGACATATACATAGTTCATACATCATCAATCACATCATAGATACTCCCTAACCCTAGAAATCATATATCTACTCCATAGAGAAGGAAATACAACCAAGAGACATGAAAAGTAACATTCTACAACTCAATACATAGAGAAGAGAGAAGAGAATGTTTATCAATGTGTTGTCGGTCTTCTTGGATGA
>JBBUKS010028885.1:0-11200 GCA_038050645.1 Hedychium gardnerianum
TTCAAGACAGAATTTTCTTCCTCAAGTTTTGCAACTTGAGTTAAATTTCTATCTTGAATTTGGTTAGTTAAAGAGCTTGAGGCTAGTTGTTCCTTAAGGGTGTTATTTTTCTTAAGAAGAAGTTTAGCTTGTTCCTCAGTATTAATTAATCTTTTATCCAAACAAGCAATTATTCTAAAAAAAACTTACAGTATTAAATTTTACCTCGCTGATTCCTTCTAAACCAGACATGGATCCGAGATTTGACTCATATTCAGACTCGTTTTTTTGATCCGGTTTGCTCTCCGACTCAGGTCCGGTTGCCATCAGTGCGAGGTAACTTGCCTTCTTTGATTTTTCAGTATCTGGCTCTTCTAATGAAGACTCATCCCATGTGGCTTGAAGAGCTTTCTTCCTCCTCGGCTTCTTGGACTTATCTTCTTTTTGGTTTGGACACTCATGCTTGAAATGTCCCTTCTTGTTGCATCCGTAACAGGTGATGTTTGCCTTTAGGTTATTGAATGTCATCTTCTGTAGGTCTTTCTTGGAGAAGTTTTTTTTCCGTCTGGTGAATATTTTCCTTACCATGTTCACCAATTGTTCTTCTTTGTTAAATTCCGTGTCGGACTCTTCCTCGGGTTCGGGTTCTCATTTTTGCCTCCTTGGAAGAACCTGCAAGAAATGCAATATATTTCTCGACTTCTTTTGCGTTAGTTTGTTCGTGTAGCTCTAATTCATAAAATAATTCGTCTAATTTTAATTTTGAAAGATTCCTCAAAACTTTATAGGCATCTACGATAGATGCTCATAGTGTATTTCGAGGAAAAGAATTGAGAGCGTACCTTATTACATCGTGGTTCTCAAGTTGGTGCCCGATTAGGTGGAGACCGTTGAGGATGTTTTTAATCCTCGCATGGAGTTGACTTGTCGTCTCATCATCCTACAACTTGATATCTTATATACCCATGTGTCAATTCAGTATATATTCTCTAATATATACACATGTGTCAACTTGATATCTTATATCCATGATTTGTAAGATTAAGTTATCAACTGACCTACATGCTAGTCTCAATACATTAATATTGCTCTTGTATATTAATGCATGACTAGGAATATTATCATTATATATATATATCTACAGTCTCCTACTATCAATTCTACCAATTGATATATTGTAGACTAGAACCTATTATCCTAAGACATTATTATACTTATTCATTTGGCACTGATCTGAAGTAAATATAATAACCATAATCTTTATTTTTTTATTAATGAAATATGATATAAAAGTTTCCTTATCAATTATCTCATAATTGACTTTTAGGGCTAATACTAGCAAAATTGATACATAAATCATATCATGAACCAATTGGATATAAGATGAGTGAAAAAAAAATAGACGCACAAATAACAGTAGCTGCTAAGAGGTTAAAATTCATTCTGAAATCAACTATGATTTTTTAATCAATTGGGGGTCATGATGTACTATTAGGTATTACTCATGATCTATTCATAACTAACATAACCAAAAATCTATAGGGTTACACGTACTATGAATATATTCGAAAGACATAAAATAAGTTTGAGAATCGAATTCTCAAATCGATAGAAATTAAGTCTGGTTGGACCAGACAAAAGACAAATATAGAAAGTATTTGTCGGACCGAAAGCGTGAATGACCCATATCTCTTGAAAACAAGTTAGACCCTATTTGATTTAGTTGTGAACGAAAGTTGTTTTGGTTTTAAACAAAAGTGGTTTGGTTTTGAATTAAGATAGTTTCATTTTGAATCAAACTTAATGCTAACGGATCATATTGACTTAAAGGATATGAATTTGGTCTTACTCTTCAAACTCAGTTGAAGATCTATATATAAATATATAGATGAAAGAGAATAAGTATTATAATTTTTTATTAGGTTTTCCCCTTGTTCTCTCATTCTCTTTGTCGTCACCCAAGCTTTTTGTCGCCGGCCACCCTAGTGGTCGAACCTCTAGGAGCATCGACCTTCTGCCGTCGACCTTCCAGCCACCGGCAACAGCTATCCCAGCTGCTAGACAGCAAGTAGTTGTTGTCCTTGTGGTTGCGATGCCGCCCAAAGGAAGCTTCCATCGACTGTCCCTGCACCGTCGGCCCTCTTCCGGCCATCTGTTGTCGCCCACAGCCGCTGGCAGCAGCTCCAACGCCGTCGGACAGTAAGTTGTTGTCCTAGATTTGTGTCGTCGGGTTGCTTTTGCCGCCAAACACAAATTGTGCAATGGATCATCTCTCGGATCACGTTGTCTCCTCCCTTTGGCTAATACCAAATCGGAGACGAAGCTTGTGACTTTGTGAAGTTGTCTTGAAGGTGTTTCGACGCGGATATTGAAAAGGCTAGTCTTGTGAGACTAGCTAAACGTTTTCTACAAAATTCAATTACGAATTCAAAGGTATAACCTCTAAACGAAAGTTTTATCTATGATTATATCAGATACATGTGTCTCTTGTGAATGTGTGTGATGTATGTTGTAATAATTTAAAAAATTATTATGCTTTCGTTGCATATTTTTTTAAAATAAAATTTTAATATACACATGGAAACACGAACCGTGAAACTCTCATAAATACGAATATGAATGAATAAAAGATCGGTTAAATTGAATTAACCGATAGAATTGATTTAAAATTTTGATTTGATTAATTTGAAAGTTTATTTTTTTAAAAAAATATAGAAATTAATTTGATTTAATCGATTCAATCTCGATTTTAAAAATATGAAGAATTCGATTAAATCGAGCATATCAATCAATTAATAATTAATATATTAATCAACTACTAATTGATATAACAATCGACTAATAAATAAATAACAATTGATTGTTATGTTCGAATTAGAATTTAAAATTCTTAATTTGTGGAAGACTCTCAACTAACAATCAATTAGATTAGTCCGGGGACGAATGCACACAATATTTATCTATTTTACAAGAGGTTTTTTCAAAACTCAAATACATAACCTCCAAATCACACGCCAAAGCTAGCTCCCCCTTGGGTAAACATTATTTTAAAGCATAGCATAAAAGAATTATAATTTAAATATTAAATGGAATGAATATTTGGAAATTCATTTTTGAATATGCAATAAATTGTATTTCTAATTTACTTATTCCAAATAAAATAAAATAAAATTCCTCCAATGAAATGCAAAAGCATGACTAACATGATCAAGGATGCAAAATGGATTGCCAAGTCGATTCTTCTTCTTCTTCTTTTCTTCAGGGAAAGGATTCCTGCCATTGCTGCAATTAAACCCTGCACATGAAACGTGATCTCTGAAGTCAAACTGAATCACTGAGTAATTAGGGTTCTATGTATGCTGCTCTGCACTGCTTGATCAGTAGGTCGACCAAGAGATTTAGTAGACAAAAACCCATTTTGAGCCAAGATCAACCTGCTCTAAATCAAGCTGCTCAAATTGCTAAACAATGTCGAGCTGAGTACCTGCTGCTTTGCAATGGCCGAGGAAGCTCCAGGTTTGGGAGCCGCTTTCTTCCGGGAAAACCATCTCGGTCGCCGGAAGATCCTCTTCGCCAACTGGAGCGGCTTCGCCGAGGCGGCATTTGGCATGGCCAGGACTCGGCGCGCAGGGCGCTGGTTCTGGGACTCGACTTGGAGGAGGAAGCGACGGCGGAGGCGGAGGAAGAAGGAGATCCTTTCGCCGCCGCTGCCCCCGTGGGGGAAAAGGTTCGATGCGCTGAGACGCAAATCCAGGCCCTTGGATTTGGCGCGGATGGTGATGCTCCATCCCCGATCCTCATTGCGCGGCCGCGGCTCCTCCATCTCCGCCGTTTCGATGATGGCCCGAGAGCGGCGGCGGTTTCCGTTCCGGTGTTCATTTTTCAACAAGTTGTTATTTATAGATATATATTTCCAGATTATCGTTAATTAAAAAATATATAAAAAATACATAAATAGTAACACAGCGACCATATCCTCCTCCGGTGATTCTTGCTTGCCCTCACTCTCCTTTCTCTTCCCTTCCCCTCGGCAAAAGGCGACGGCGACTCGAGATGCAACGGAGGGCCGCCAGATCCGCTGCAGTCGCCCAAACCTAACCCCAATTTTGCTCCATCCTCGCCGCCGGCCGGGCCACCCGCCATGTTCTCTCGTGCCAGTCCCACTCCCGGCAGGCCAGATCGGAGCTCGCATTCCGCATCCCCGACGAGGTCTTCGATGATGCGGAAAGGCCCAAGCATCGGCATAGCGTCTCTATGGATGGGTCGCTGATGATGTCGCCCGCGGATCTGAGTGGTGGAGTGTCCGGGGAGGCGATAGAGGCGAAGAAAGCCATCATGACCTCCCAGCAACTTCCGGAACTTGCGACCGCCTATCCCCCACGAGCCAAAAGGTACCTCGTTTTTGTTAGAAGAAAGTTGCCATCTTTGCCTTCTTGGGAGCTCGGTTCTTGGTTCTAAATGTCAGTTTCTTCAATTTCTCGTATCACATGCCAAAGTAGTTACTGGTGATTGAGATTTCACTGGTAATTCAGAATTTCTAAGTTGGTTTTTGAGTAGAAAGCATACTAATTAGCCATGAAAAACACATGAATTTATTTAAACCCTAATCAGTTTTACTTCTCAAACACATGAATTTTGGTGTAGTGATGCTCAATATCTAAGAAGCAAACAAATCATATACCTTGCCTAGGATTTTATTGGTAATTCTATATGTCTTAGTTCTTTTTTGTGTAGAAGATATATTAGTTAGCCATGAAGCACATGAAATTCATCAAAAACTATCCATTTTTTTAAAGTATATTCATTCCTTAAACCCTATTCAGTTTTACTTCTCAAACAAGAAATTTGGTGTAGTGATGCTCAATATCTAAGAAGCAAATAAATCTTGTACTAGCAAACACCAAAGCTCACTTCAGATACGAGACATAAGTACGGAGCCGGCAGAAATACCCTCTCACATGGTGGTCTGTTTCAGTTTCCTAATTTACTCCCTCCTAATAGTATGGGGCAGTCGTAGGGAGCCGCTAGGATGACGGATTTCACCTTTGCAGATATGAGACATAAGTATACCTTGCCTAGGATTGTATTGGTAATTCTATATGTCTAAGTTCTTTTTCGAGTAGAAGATATATTAGTTAGCTATGAAACACATGAATTTCATTTAAAATTATTTAATATTTTGAAGTATATGCATCTGCCCAAGAAATGCATAGGTTAGATCCAAACTTTGTCAATGATATGGTACTCTTACATTTGGATTTGTTTGTCACTGTTTAAAACTCGGCGCATGTAGGATTTTTGCTAATGAACAGTCTGCCGCTCTCTCGAAGGAAAGAAAGGCATATTTATATAACAGAACTTGAGAAAAAGGTACAAACCTTCGAAAGTGAAGCTACAACTCTCTTTGCACAGCAAGCATTATTTCAGGTGTGTCATCTTATATTTTATGCTTTTGATAGTATGAACTATATGACCAACTAACTCTCCTAGAATACCATACGTTTTGGCTTGAACTTAGTTATCTGGTACAAACAGCACTCGTTCGAAGGCAAATGACAGAGACAAAAAATCAACAATGAATACCTTATTCGATCATGGTTAATGGCTTGTGCATTTTCTCATATATTTAATTTTATTTCAAATCACCACAGTTTGCAATTCACTGAACAAAACCTGTGAACCAGGAAATGCTCTAAGACTTGCATCTTGTAGCATAATGAACTTGTCTGCTGCATTGCTTCTAAAAGGCATCACTGATGAATCAGGTGGCATAAAATATGGTCTGTTCCATCCAATTCCTAATTCTCAAAAATTGTGTATTCTGGTAAAATGGTTAAATAGACAAATAAGGCTTCTTCCAAGGTATATTTGGACTTTCTTGTATTTTTTTTTTTTTGTGTGTGTCATAAACTGAATTCTAAATTGAAGTTCCTTAAGCTTATGTCTCTTTAACTAGAGTCAAGCTTCCTAGTAAGTTGGGTTTCAGACAGTTCTACCTTGTCAATTACTTCTCCTGTTTAGTGAATTTTCTTATCGGCTCACCCCCAGTAATGTAGAATTCCCTAGGTTTGTGTTTCTGTGTCCTTGTGGCAGTTTCTTCCTTGATGAAAATAACATAACATTTTTATGGACACCAGTTTCAGATCAGGCATTTTGGCTCCCTAATGAAGTTTGCTGAAGCAGGAACTCAAACGGCTCAAGTTTGCAACCGGCGAAATATCGAACCCTTGTGAAATGTCTATCGGGAGCTCACATCAAACTATCTTACAATCCATCCTTTGCGCTGCCCTGCCAACATCCACCCTGCCAAACTATTCAATTCCACCCTCAATTTCAGCAGTCTCAACCAGCTACTTCCCCAATCACCCAATCACCAGAACTCCTTTTCCGACATGATCAAGCAAGATCCTGGAGGAAGGATGCAGGAAAAGGAAGCAAAAAAAAACTAGAAAAGGAAGTAAAAAAGCTCTAGTTTGGCCTTCTTTAAACTAGTCATTGTTGTACAGTAATAACTGGATATGTTGTGCAGTATTGCTTCCTAGTAAAAATTGTTTCCCTTTTTCTAAGGAATGTTGTGTGTTTCCTTTTCTTTTTGGATTTGTAAGCCATGTTCATAATTTATAATAGCATTGTGCTTTGGTAATTCTATATGTTTATTTTGGCTATTTGCCTTCTTTTGTATTGTTATATCCTTTCTAATCAAGATTAATGTGCATTTATCCTTTCTATTAATGTGGATTCCAGAGAAACATTTGAACCTTCACATCACACAATAATACTTTATCATTGCTGACTCACTTTCTTATAAGTTGCTTTATATATGTAATTTAAATGGAATACAAAGAAGGGGCAGGGTAATGAAGCAAAGAATGTCAAGTCAATAAAAAAAGTTATCATACTTTATCTCATTTGATAAAAAAGAGAGGGAAATTTATCATTCTAGTAGCCCTTCCACAATTGCCCCATAGCATTGAAAAGAAGTAAATTAGAAAATAAGGATATATCCATGGCTTTTCAAAGAGGTAGAGTAATTAGGTTTAATAAATTGACTAAAACTAAAATGAAATTGGAAAGATAATATTCTTTAAAATTTGATTCATAAAATTAATATAATTTTTTTAATTAAATAAATTATTATTATTATTATTATTAAAAGAGAGTTTTCATAATACTTTTATATTATTCATTTAAAAAAATTCTATCTATTTAGTTGTCTAACTCATTTTTTCTATTCGATCTGCCTATCTAACATATATAACTCAATTTGAATCTAAGCCCACGAGCCCATTTAAATCCATATTTGGTATTAAGCTTAAGTCATCTCAACACAAGCCAAATCATATCAACCACCATTAGAATTCTAAATGAGCTTCTTTTATAGTCTGGATATATCACATCATAGTATAAAAACTTATTAAAAAATATCTCTAATAATTAAAGTTCTAAATAAACTTTTTTATAATCTAATTTATAGCATAATTGCATGACTCTTATATATTACATTAATTTCGAAATAAAAAAATAAATTTTAAATTTCAGTATTATTCTTAAATTATAAACCTTAAACCTTACACTCATAATAATTAAAAAAAAATTGTTCAATTTTTTATTTTATAAATCTCTCTAAAAACCTTATATTCAAATACCCTATAGTATAACAAAATCAAGAATACGGATATAATATAATGATAAAGTATTCAGAAAAACAATTTAGAGAAGCAAAATTTGAATTCTATTAATGAATATTCTGAAGGTGATTTTGAATGTGTAAATTATACTTTGAAGATAAGAAAAAATTGTTTACCTACTACTTACTACTAATAATACCCTAAACTTTAAAAAAAAAATTAATAATAATAATAATAAATAAATAATTGTGTTGTGGCCCGCTCCATGTCCTTTAGCTTTACCGAGTTTTAGGGCTTACAAATACGAGCCCTAAAAATAAATTATTCAAAAATTGATAGAACACCTCTTATTGGTATTAAAGAATCAAAATTAAAAAACACCTCTTATTTTTGGTACGTTAAAAGAACACTCTATGTTGAAAATAAAATAATATTTCTATCATATTTTTTATCTTAAAAATATTTTTTATTTTAAATTAATAATATTATTAAATAATTTCCTTTAGTAAATTTAAAATCTTTTAAATATAAATTATATTTGATAGATAAAATTTGAATGCTTCTTACCGAGAGCTCTAGGTTTCTTGTAGCTTCTAAACCTTAGGGGACTGTTTTTTTCTTCCTTGTGGGGGCATTGTGTAGTGTGCTTTGCATGTGAAATAATAGCACCATGTCTTTCAGAAATGAACTCTGAGGGACTGATCAAGCATGTTTGAGTGTGCAGGATTTTGGATGAGGCCGGCATATGTCTAATCTGCCAGAGGAATATAAAGAAAGTAAGGAAAATCTTTACTATTTGAGTTCCATAGGATGAAAAACAAAGGAAACAAATCCTACTTACCTAAAAGGTAGAAACTATGCATTATCTTGGGAGTAAAATATTGGTCTGATCGTTTTATTTTTGTTAGATCAAATGAAACTTCACAGTGAGTTTACGCCTAGCAGTCTTTGTTCTCTTGTTCTCTGTTATTATGATTCTGCTAACGAATTGTGTATTTGAACTTAAACAGCCTTGTCTTATCTATTTCTGCGGCTCTACATTGTGTCAGTTCAGATCATGCATCAATTGTTGCTTCTTGTTTATTCACCATCTTTGAAAGCTTGTTGCTCTAGATGCCATCAACAGGGAAGTTCATCCGATTGCTGATGATGTTTAGTGAGGTTTTCCCATTCAAACACCTAGCAGCCATTTTGAAACATAAAAGCTTCAAGTGCCCCAACATTAGTAATTAAATTCCAAAAGCTTAATTTATCGATGTAGTAAAATCTAATGTCCAGATTTTGTTTCCTTTTCGATAAAGTGAAAAATATGTGAAAATTATGAAGGACAGGAACAAAGCCGAGGAGATAAATTCTAGAAGTACATTTAATATCCTTACTGGTGTATGCTATTGCTAACATTGTTATTCGTTGTCAATGCAGGACAAATATCCTTATTCTTTCTTAACCAAGATGTCAATCTTCTTCAGTCCTATGTCCTTCAACAAGAGTGAATCACCATTCTCAAGATGCAGGACAATTTTGTGATTCCCCGCCAAGGGTCATCTTCGCAAGTTCTTCCTCAGCCTCGAGTGACTCATCCTTCAGCTCCGTTGATTGATTGATACCTTTATTTATTTGAGGTCAATCGTCCCTTACATTTTTTTATTGTGATTCTGTGTTTACCTTTTGTTGTCTAAGTCGTAGTAGTTTCTTCTCTATCTGATCTTAGTTGTTCTATGTTTGATTTGGCATTGGATATGTCCTCTGTGATTTGAATGTAACTTTTTATTTTCATTTTTTGTTTCATTTGGTTGGGGATTTGGGCAATTGATATGTAGCTTGTTTCTTCTTGATCAGGGTTGTCCTAGAGAATTTTTTGGGATGTTATCTTTCTAATTATTTCACTGATCGGAGACATAAGGTGATCGTTTGTGTTGTTGCATAGGTCTTTAATGGTGTTTGACTCATAGAGGTATTTTCAAACTGATTTTTATGTGATAATTTATTCCCTTTTCGGGATGGAAAGAATTATGGCAATTGCAGATGATCCTGAGGTCTCTCAAGTGCAGAGACAACGAACATTTGTGAAGGAATATGTTTTTATAGAGGTAAATTAATTGAAAATCAGCACTGAAGTTTACTGTCCACTTGATTGGTTTAAAAGAATTGTCTACTATCTCTATCAAAGAGTCTTCTATACTATCCAAAATACATTAGACTTCTAGAGTTGGCTATATCAAGGTCACATATACTTGCTTAAATTAAGTCAGGCTATCATTAATTGAATAGAATCTCATTGTTGTCATGACACTCTTAGGATGTTATTATTCCGAGGGTATTGGATGATGTTGTAAACACAAGGCTCATTCTTTGTATTATTTAATTTTATCATCTCTATTTTTTTTTAACTGTGACATTGTCCTTTTGAAGGTTATTTCAATGTTGAAAGATGATATCCATCTTTTATCCAAGAACTATTTACAAGGATGAAGTCTACATTGACATCCATTGAATCGAAAAGGGCCCGGTAATGCAAAGTTATCTAGATACTTTTGCTATTTTGCAAACACGTAGATATTATTTTTGATTCGAGCTTTTGATGTTTCATGGAAGTTTGACTTTTATTCATAACTAATTTGAAGGATTATGACTTTTATTCCTTATTTTCAGTGATCCATATCATTTTTTTCCAACACGACCATAGTATCCTGGAACTTTGTTTCTTTTGTTAGTTAATGAGGGGAGTATACTGTAGTCTCTATCTTGGTTACTATATTTTACCGGTGTATGCTATTGCTAACTCTGTTATTCATTGGTAATGCAGGACAAATATCCTTTTTCTCTTTCTTAACCAAGATGTCCTATGCCCTTCAACAAAAGTGAATCCTTCAACAAAAGCAAATTTTTGTCCCGTACTGAGAAAAGTTGTAATATTATCATGGAATCAATGTTGCAGATACAAGGACAAACTTCTCCATCAAGTGCTTTAAGAAGATTGACGAATAGTAATACGCCAACAACTGTTGTTTTTTTGGATGCATGTTCTACATGGTCCAACAATTCCTATGTAGGGCAAATAGCTGTCCTTAATAATGTCTCTTTTGACCATTTGGTTGGGTCTTTTCTTGATGTGTAGAATAATTATACTAGAACTATACTTATGCAGTATTTAGTTGTAGACCCTCTAACATGGCTTACTTATTTGGATGAAATGGCCGAATGCCACCAACATATTTGGAGGAAGTGAAGTTTAGGGTCACCATATTGAGGGTGTCCTAAATAGCCACTCTAACAACATAATGTTTGCATACTAAAATTGTTGCTTATAGATGTTTCCAATGGCTTAATAGGGCATCAATCTAGTGAAACTGTCTCAATATTGTATGTAGCTTGTCTGCTAAGGTTATTGGTTTGCTTCTCTTTTTTCTCATTGTTTACTTGTCTCCATGCAAATAGAATACCCCTCATTTTTTGTATATAAATTCCCTATTAATATATTTTGTAAGGTTTTGTCATTATACTCAAATATTATTTTGCATATAGAGCCCACACCCTTGCACATACTTTCCTTAATATATTTGGATAGGGCATTTGTCCTTGTTATCAAATAT
>JBBUKS010028896.1:0-11200 GCA_038050645.1 Hedychium gardnerianum
TTGAACGTGCAAAAGATCCGACATACCTTGGACGAGCGGGATTGTGAAGGGCTTCACTTTAAAGGTATATTCTCTATTATGTAGATGTAGTATATATCTAGAAGAAAACCTAGAATTTGTAAATATTTTATCTTCACACTGATCCGGTGGCAAAGGATCTAGGGCTTTCCGCTGCGCATTTGCGTGTTTAGCGCCCTAGAATTCCTTACACCTCTCTCATATTGGATCTCTCTCTCAACTTCTTGTTCACAAGCTTTCAACCAACTTTTGACTGTTTAGATAACTTGTTTTATGGACTCACTAATGCTTGTCAACAACCCCTGATGATCAATATTTATTATTACTTGATGACTTAGCCATGCACTCGTGGTTTTGACACAACACTAATCTACATTTAATTTTTTTTTTCGAGATTTGTTCAACCTTAAAGCAAATTAGGGCTTCTGTGGATGCTATTCCCATTTTCATTAAGGGAGAAAGCTAAGATTTGGCTATAATTGCTTCCTACTAAGAGTATAGCAACTTTGGATCAATGTGAATTGAGATTTTTGAGCAAGTACTTCCCTCCTAGCAAGACCACTCATATGCAACATCTTCTAACCAATTTAATGCAAAAGGATGATGAATCATTGTTTGAGTCATGGGATAGATATAAGGGTTTATTGCAATAGTGCCCATACCATGGGCTTGAAAGATGGTTGATCATTCATATAGTTTATAACAGTATTTCTTATGTCACTAAGGTTTCACTTGACTCAGTTGCTGGGGGAGCTCTTATGAATAAAACATTAGAAGAAGGTGAAGATATTATTGAGAGTGTAGCATTCAATCATCATCAATGAGCTATTGAGAGAAGTATTCTTGTGCAAACTCCGAGGATACATTCGATAAAATTTATGGATTTAATGGCTGCAAGATTGGATGCTATGAGCAAGCACTTAGATTTATTGAGTGTAAACCCAATAAATGTCATCAATGTGTCTTGTGATATTTGTGGAATTTTGGGATACTCTGGAGAAAATTGCTCAGTTTTAACAACCATGCAAGGTGACCATGAGGAACATGTGGATGCAATTAACAACTTCAACTCATGGCCGAACAACCCTTATTCTAGCACTTACAACCCAGGATGGTAGAACAACCCAAATTTTTCTTACCGATCAAATCAAAGTCTATTTTAGAATCAAGGGGGTTATGGTCAAAGTTATGAATCTCAACAACAACCACAAAAGTCCAGTATGGAGAAGTGATGGAGTAATTTATAGCAACCCAATCTAAAGAAAATGAAAATTTTTGACAGCAACACTCTAACCATGAGATCATGATTAAAGAGTTGAAGACTTCGGTTGATGCTCTTACAAGTCATGTGAAGATGTTGGAGAAACAAGTAGTACAAGTTGCAAGCTCAATTGTAAGAACTTCGGTGAAATTTTTGGGACAACCGGAGACAAACCCGATAGAACATTGTAATGCCATAAATTTGAGGAGTGGAAAAGTGCTGCAAGATTCAATGGAAGGCATGAAGGATGTAAGAGATGATCTTGTCAAGGGAGTTGATGTACCTAGAATGCCTACGGTGGTAGAGGGAGGATGAGCTGAGCAAATCAAAGGAACCAAAAGAAGATATCTTGCTAAAACCTCCAGTGCGGACTTATCAACCACCAATTCCATTTCCACAATGCCTAGCAAAGACAAAGCAAGACGAAGAATTTGGAAAAAATTTGAAGATGATGAAGAAAATTTGTGTAGATGTGTCGTTACTTGAAGCTTTGCACCAAATGCCGCAATTTATAAAATTTATGAAAGAAATCATCTCCCATAAGAGGAAAACAAAGAGTCATATGACCGTTGCACGTACTGAGGAGTGTAGTGTAATTATTCAAAATGAGCATCCTCCAAAGCTTAAAGATCTAGGAAGTTTTTCTATCTAGTGCTCCATCAGGAATAAAATAAATAAATAAAGCTTTCTACGATCTTGGAGCTAGTGTGAGTTTGATGTCATATTCAATGTGCAAGAAGCTAGGTCTGGGGGACATAAAACTCATGACAATGACCTTACAACTGGCTGATCATTCTTGCTGGTATCCTTTAGGAATTCTAGAGGATGTCCCGGTAAAAATTGGCGACATTATTGTGTCAACAAATTTTGTCATTTTGGAGATGGAGGAAGATCCCCGTATTTCTGTCATACTTGGAAGACCCTTCTTGGCCACCGTCGAAGTGATCATAGACGTGAAAAATCATAAACTCTCATGTGCGGTGAGAAAGAACAAGTTGGAGTTTGACATCTCGAAGCTATCAAATGATTTTCATGAAGATGACCAAAGAGAGGAAGGCAATTTTGATAAGGAGGATCATTATGAAAGACCTCCGGACACATAACCGGATATAGATCCTTAAGAACCAAGACAAGAGAGGAGTCTTGTCATTTTATATCACTCAAAGAAGGGGAAAAGAACCCCCTCAAAGCCAAAGCTCCGAGTTAAGTTGAGAAAGGAGTCGAGCTAAGGACTTTAAACAAGCGCTTCTTGAGAGGCAACTCAATCTTTTGTTGCTTAGATCTTTGAAGTTTTCTTTCATTAATCTTCAATTTTGATTGTTTTTTATCAAGTTGTTTCATTTTGCAGGCCATTGAACAATCACAAGTGACAGCCAAGGGTTCCAGAGTTTGCAACGGGCAAGCCGTGCCAAAAATTCTTGAACTCCACAATGCGTGTCACGGGGTGTCCATGCTAGCCGGCACAGCCATGGTCGAAATTTATAAAATATTTGAAAACTCATAGAACGTGCCACGAGCGAGCCATGCCAGCTGGCATGACCATGGCGAGGAAATCTGCGCAACTCAAAGACTGACACGGGCAGGCCGTGCTAGCAAGCACGGGCAGGCCGTGCTAACAGGCACGACCTTGTCGAGCGAACCCTATATAAAGGATTTGGCTGCCACAGCCCAAACTTTATCCGTGTGCGCCAGAGAACACACCAAAATCTTCATCTTCCTCCTCTACATCGTGTATTTAAGCCTCTTCTTGCCCTAAACCTCCATATCTCCCCTCTTCCCGTGATCACACCTCCATCATTTGAAGCAAGGATGAAAAGGGCAAGGCGAGGAGAAGCATCCACTTTTAAGGGTAAAGGAAGGGAAAGGCACGCGACAAGGGTAACAATCCTCTTGGAATTATTTTTCATGATGATAATCATAAAGTACATTTTGATCTTCTTATGAAGCGTAAGATTGTGCCAACAAGATATCTAGATGAGCATATTTTGGAAGTCTGAGGGACTAAGGATGATATATCTTTGTTAATTAGTAAGGTGAGTTGGGACGAATTGGTGAGTATTCGTTGTCTCACTTATGCTAAGACAACCCTTGAGTTCTTGAGTTCCTTATAAGCCGAAATTTTGACCGGAGAGAACTGTGGGGAGGGGAAGATCACCTTCCGACTATTTAATGATGAGTATGAATGAACTTTGAAATAATTCAATTATTATTTTAGATTTCCTGTTGGGGGGAAAAAAGAATGCCTAAGGATTTTAAAGCCACTATTTTTTTGTAGGAATTGACTGGATTGAGTGAGTATGATTCTTCAAGTGCAAAAGTTTCCCAACTTCAAAATCCCATATTCCACTACCTCCATAGAGTAATGGCAAACATTATTTTTAGAAGAGGAGATAGTGAAAGGGTTGTGAGGCTTAGTGAACTCTTGTGCCTTTGGTGTATGTTGCATGAAGGGAGTATCGATTTTGGCTCCCATTTTGTTAGGCACCTTGTCAAGGCCAGGAAAGCATCTTCCGGGACAATAATGGTTGATGGTTGATTACCCACATTGTTGAAAGCCTTGGGTATGATTTGAGTGAGTTGGAGAGCATAGAGGGGAGTTCGAGTATTGATATAGGGGTGTGTTTAGCCACTAAGATGCTTATTCGTGATGGAGATTCATTTGTTTTTGTAATGAAAGATCGTGCACCCTTTAGATTGTCAAATATCGAACAAACCACTTTCACTCGCTTTTGTAATGAAAGCAAGGCCCACCGATCCCTCCATCTAAGGAGCCACATTTGTCCCCTTTTGAGATGTCTCATGTACTAGTAGTCCACCCTAATAGGGAGAGATCTCCTATAGATAGAGAAGAGTCATCGGTATTTAGGGATGAGCCACCCACTTTAAACACAGAACCGGTTGGACCTTTTTTTTCTCATTTTGAGTATCCTACAGGGCCCTCTGTATATGATTTTTTTATTTCCATTCTAGCCTTGATAGTATCCATGCAGAGCAGGTTACTATAAGGCAGTAACTAGAGCAATAAGGGAGACACTAGAGCAGTGGATTAGATGACCTCATGAGACATTTCCAGAGGGCAGAGATGCATTATGATGAGGCTGAGTTGTACTTTCAAGCTGAGGTAGGAAGGAGGCAAGAAGAGATAGCCTTTTGGCGAGATCAGAGGTAGTTTTGGGATGAGATGAGACAATTCATGCATGAACAACAACAGCAATGGGGAAGGGAAGAAGATCACCGGGGAGCAGAGGAGAGTACAACCTCTCAAATTGAGCATATATATCTATGGCATCGTCACCTCAGCTCCTGAGTTTCCAGCAATGTCGAGATGTCTCACCTTCCTCATTTCCCTCCTCATCCTCTACGTTGATTGACTTTATTCAAGGAGCGTCTCATTCTCAGAGTTAATTTTTCTTTCTTTTGTTTGTATTGTTTGATGTGTTTGTTTTTGGTATTTTTTTATAGCTTGTTAGTTTGATTATTGTTGTTAGCATTCATCATATCATGTTGTTCTTTTTTATTTCAATTTGAAGCACACATACATAGTTTTTTCCTTTAAGCAAAATTTTGATGATACCATGTGAATACACTCCCTTACTTTTGGTAATTCATATTCTCCCTATCCTGTAGTAAGATTATAAAAGTGTTGTTGAGTTGATGATGGTTCACCAAATGCCTACTTGATAGTTTGACCATTTCACTTCACTTATGGTTTGTTTCCAAAGAGTCGATTTAGTACGACGTTGTCATGATTCATCCTATCGGACTAGTACCTTGGTGACCGTAGGCTCCTACCATTTCTGTTACTGGATATGCTCGGATTTGTGTCAACCCATTTGGAAAAAAAAATCCCATGTATATAAAAAAAATAGCAAATTGAAAAGTAATAAAATAGTTTGGTCGTGGGTGGAAATGATAGGTGTCTCTTTGAGACCAAGTTAGGTTACTGGGGAGAAACACCTATCAATTTCTCTCAAGACCGAGCATATCTTTCAGACTTTATGATCAGAAGAGGGGACGAACCTCGTGTATGGTAGATAAGTGTCTAACGCTGAAAACCTTAGGAACATGATAGATTGACGACTTGACTTAGGGCAAAACTTAAAAACTTTAGGTACAAACTATGCATTGTGCATTTAAACTTTCTTATTAGGCTTGGTAAAACTAATTAAATGTCTTTGCTTAATGATAATACTACTCGATAAGATTAGATGAACTTATTAAAGTTGGGAGATGATTATTCACATGTATTCTTGATATTGACATTTGCTTGAGGACAAGAAAAGGATTGGTTTGGGGGATTTTGATGTGTGCATTTCATATAGGATTTTATCATAGTTTGACACACATTCGATCCCATTTCATATGCATATATCTCATGTTTTCATCTATTCGTGCTTCATTTTGATACTTTTCTAGTTCGGAGAGCTGCTCTTATTTATTTTCTTTAATAGGACGCGGAGAGAAGCGAAAATGGAGTTCAAAGACCAATTCCCGAGAACATTTCAGCTACCACGGTCATGGCCATGGCCATCCTGGAGTGACCATGCCCCATTCTCAGACTTTCTAGTGTATGCCACCGACAGGCCATGCTAGCCGACACGGCCGTGCCGGCGCAAGAAAGTAGCCACAGTGCTTGACACGGGCAGGTCGTGCCAGCTAGCATGGTCGTGCTAGAATTCTAAAAATTTTCCAGCGTGCGCCATGGGCTAGTCGTGCAGCCGCCCAAAAGCAGCCATAGTGCCCGACATGGGCAGGCTGTGCTGACAGGCACGGCTGTGTCGGGCACCTGGAAAATTAAGTATAAAAGGCTAATTTGGATCTCAAGCAAAGGGATCTCGATTGGGAGCCGCCAAAGGGCCCCAAGAAGACTTCAGAGAGCGGATACGAGGGATTTTTGATGTCTTAATGCCCAGATTTTATATCAGAGAGCATCCAGAGACGATTCTACACATCGAGGCTAAGCTTTTCTTCCCTTTTCTGAATTTGTCTTGATTGTAACTTGTTTGAATGATGATCTCGGGTTGTAACTCCGAGTTTATGGAGTAGACTCCTGATTCTAGGATTAGGGATAGCCCTTTTGATATGCAAATACTATTTTGTCAAATCTATTGAGTTTGAATATTTCTTATTCAATGACATGTGTGTTTGTAGTCTGGGTCTACTATGTGCACACGATCTTGATGCCAAAAGCATAAGATTTGTATCACATGAGGTGCGGAGATGAACCAAAAGGAGAACTCAATTCTCTAACCCATAGAAACCTGAGATGTGGAGAGTCGCCTACGAAAGTAGATCGGTATGCCATGAGAAGCAATAGGCTATCATAGATCTTAATGGATTGGTTCCAATTCGTCGTCATGTAATAAGAGAAGGTAACTCGGGGGTTGTGGATCACATGACAGGGATCTCCTTAAGAAAACAATCTCTTTATCGCTCTGAAAGTAGACGATGAATTGGAATGGATACGTCGGTGTAGTCCCAAAAGTTCACATCGAATACCATAGATAATTTACCTACATAAATAATCATTGAGGATAGAAAACCAAACATAGATTAGGTGTTTACAATCATTGTGGTGAAACCAAAATCCTAGAATCGCTTTCCCTATCGAATTCTCTCATATCACTCTCCTTTCTCTTCTTTCATCTCACTCAGTACTCTTTTCTCGTCATATTCTCTGATTTTTCTCCTTAGAACTTTTGCTCTTGTACAACTCAAACCTTACGAGTAGTCTAGACAATTACATTTATTTAGTATACTAGTACTTAGCCACCAATCTCTGTGGATTTGATATTTCATTACTTGACGATAACCATACACTTGTGGTTTGCACCACATCAGTATCTCATTGAATGTTCAAACAGTTGTATGTTTTGTTTGTTGCATTTTGTTACTACACAACTATAAATATACATATCTTGTATGTTAAATTGAGCTATGTTCTTTGCTTTCGTTTAATGTAGTACTCTCAATATCTGTCAATCTGAACAACATTCATGTGCTTACTAGCACAAACTTTAATCAATGAAAAGAGCATATTATGGTATTATTAGGTTGCATGGATCTAGACTTTGCATTTAGGCATGATCGACCTGACCTTTATCTAGTGATTCCTCTACGGATCAAAAGGTGAACTTTAACAAGTGGGAACGATCAAACTGTATGAGTCTAATGATCATGAAGACGTCTATTACAAAATCAATTAGGGGTTTGATTACTAAGAATGAGGATCCTAAGACCTCCATTAAGGAATTAGTGGATTGATTCACCTCAAACGAATGACACTTCTTACGAAGTTAGTGTCCATGCGGTATAACGGGAATAGTAGTATAAGAGAGTACATTATGGAGATGTCAAATTTGGTTACAAGGCTTAGGACACTAAAATTAGAAATGTCTGAAAGCGTACTTGTGAATCTCATCCTAATCTCTCTACCTACACAGTTTACTCCTTTTAAGATTAGTTGTAATACTCAAAAGAAAAATAAGACACTAAATGAGCTTATAGCTCAGTGTGTACAGGAAGAAGAGAGATTAAGACATAACACATCATATAGTGTTCACTTTGCGTTCTCATCTCAGTACTCGAACAAGAAGTGGAAAAGGGATAATAATAAGAGTAAGGATAAAAACTTGTAGTGATTGGGGCTTCAGGGCATAAGGTACAAAATCAACAAGATTCTGTTAAACTTGTTACTTTTGTAAAAATAAAGATAATCTAAAAAATGATTGTCCCATACATCAACTGACATGTCAAGAAGGGTATATTTCTCAACTTTGTCAATTTAGAAGTTTGTTGGTGCAGGGAGCACTAGATAATCCAACCTGGGTTTTGATGTTAGCAAAGGTTCAAAGTTAGCTTATTTGTGTCCTAACGATGTTGATCAAGTGTGTTAGTAGATCAACCAGAAAGTCTTAGTAAGACTAGGCAAGTAAAAGTCCTAGTAAGACTAGGCAAAAGAAAGCCCTAGTAGATTAGTTGGACCAGATACTAGGCAAAGGAAAGTCCTAGTAGGTCAGTTGGACTAGATACTAGGCAGAAAACTTGGCAGATCGAGGACACCAGGCAGGAAGTCTAGACAGGTCAGAGAGTACCGAATGTCTAGTAGGTCGATGGGTCAGGAAGGATCAGACATCAGAGGAAGTCCTGGGGATCAAAGGATCGGATGTCGAGCAGGAAGTCCAAACAGGTATGAAGGACCGGACGTTTGGCAGTAAGTAAACTCTCATGAGTGAAGTGAGTCATGACACGTTCCCTTTAAGAGAACAGTAGGCGTGATCCGACCTAGGGTTTCACAGGAAATCCAAAAGTGAAGATCAAACAGTTGAATGACTGTCAAAGCAATGATACTAGTATACTTCAGGCGCTAACGTTGTGATGCAAGGACTTGATTTCGAAGTCGGCCGGAACTAGTGAGCTCTAGGCGACCAGACCGGTCCAGGTGACTGGATAGGTCCAGAGCTCCAAGCGCTCGAACTGGGTCCAAGCGCCCGGGAGCTCAGCCAGATCCAAGCGTCCGGAAGTGTTCCAGGCACTTGGGAGCAAATAAAGGTCAGCCGGACCAAGCTTCGACTAGATATTGTCACGTCAGCAGTCCAAGCGCCCGGAGGAGGATAAACTGCGACCAAAGTATATCAGATCAGACCTAGATCCAGGCGTCTGGAAAGGATCCAGGTGCCCGGAAGGGATCCAAACACCTAGATATGTCAATAAAAGAGGCTTTGACCATCAATTTCAGATCATCAATTATATACCTTCTTCCAAGTGTTCGATGCTCCAAAAACATTGTTACGATGCTGAAATGTTGCTTCGACAACTATGCTCTACTCTGACAACTACACTCTGCTCCATACTCGTGTATTATCGGTATTGTTATTTATTTGTTAATCATCTTTTCTGTGCATAATTCTTAAGGAACGGTAAACCTATTATCGTTCCTATCTTTTGTAAAAGACGAATCTTCATCTCTGAGTTTCTATTCGGAGAAGGATATTTTAGTGGATTGTTCATCAGAAGCGGTCAACGACCGCAAGCCTTGGACTAGAGGCCGCTGGGCTGTGAACCAAGTAAAAAGAAATTGTGTTAGTATTGCACCTTATTTTTTTCCTCTGCGTACTCTCGAAAAACATGGAAAAGCGGCACATATTATTCACCCCCTCCCTTCCTCTAGTGCTTTCCTGATGCTACAATTGGTATCAGAGTGGGAGCGCTCTGAATTGGTGCAACTACCTTTCGAGCGAGTTTTTTTCTTTCACCTTAGTTTTTCATTTCTTTCGTTAATTTTCAAACACTACTAATTCAAGACTAAGTCTTGGTGCACTCTTTTTGTTTCTGTTATTACAAGTTTTGTTTAATGGCCCATCAAGAAGGATACAGTACCGCCCGACCACCACTCTTTTTTTGTGAAGATTTTGGCTACTAGAAGGGTCAAATGGAGTATCACTTGAAGATACAAGTCGAAATATAGATAGTAATCCAAACTAGATTTACTATCCCCACCAACGAAGAAGGACTACTCCTCACCTGCGACAAATGGGACAACCCAACAAAGAGGAAGATCGAAGCCGATGCTAAAGCAACATAGACCCTCCAGTGTGGTTTGACTAAGGAAGAACTCAACCGAGTTGGACCATTCTCCAACGCAAAAGATCTCTGGAAAAATTAATCGAGCTTCACGAGGGGACTTCCGACACCAAGGTATCCAAGCGTGATTTAATTTTAAATAAACTGTATAATATAAAAATGCAGGAAGGGGAGTCGACAAATCAACTACACGCTCGGATCCAAGATCTCCTTAACGGACTTTACACGATCAGACAAACTATTGAAAACCGCGATGTGGTCAGCTATGCTCTAAAAGTGTTTCCAAAAAACTCCTTGTGGGCATCTATGGTAGATGCCTACAAAGTTTCAAAGGATCTTTCAAAGGTAAAATTAGATGAATTATTTTTAGAATTTGAATTACATGAGAAATCTAATGCTACTTGTGCCGAGAAAGGTATTATTTTAATTGTAGGTAAAATCAAGACCAACGAGCCAAAGCCCAAGTTCTGAACCGAACCAAAATCCAAAGACGAATTGGATTCAGAAGATGACGAGGAAATCACCTCTGAACTAGTCAACCTAGTTCGGAAGCTATTCAAGAAAAAGAAGGGGTTTTCAAAATGCGAGATTAAGAAGGTGATCCAAGCAAAAGCTAAGCAGTCGGGTCGAAACCAAACTGCAAAAGGCAAATCAGAAATGACTTGCTATGGATGCAACCAAAAGGGTCACTTCAAAGCAGAGTGTTCAAATGTGAAAGACACCAAGAAGCAAAGAAGGAAGAAAGCCCTCAAAGCAACTTGGGACAAGTTGTCGTCGAAAGATTCAGACGAAGAGGAACAAACTCAAGTGAGCTTCCTTGCACTACTGGCACGAGAACGGGTAGCCAAGACCGAGTCTGAATCCGAGACCGTGACCGAAGCCAAAGCTAAGTTCGAGACAAGCCACGGATCCGTATTCGGTTCAGACAAATCCAATGACAAGGTAGACCCTCCCTGAGTTAAAAAGTTGTATTATGTAATTTATGATCTGACTCGAGAACTAGCTAAATCTAATGTCCGGGTCAAGTCACTCCAAAAGGAGGTTAAAGTCCTTAAGGAGAAGGCTAACCCAAGTATTTCAACCGAACAAGTTCAAACTGGAACTTCAACTCAAGTCCAACAACTTGAGGAAGAAAATTTTAATTTGAAAACTCAAGTTGAAAACCTTAAAGAGAAGTTGGAACTAGACCCGGCTCAGGCTCGTAACCGGGTCAACAAGTCGGTTGCCCGTTGACCCGGGTCGCGAGGCCCGTAACCGGGTCAATGGGCTACGGGCCCAGGAAAGAAAAACAGGCGGACCGCCGGTTCAGCCCGCCGGTTTAAAAAAAGTTTTATGTTG
>JBBUKS010028917.1:0-11199 GCA_038050645.1 Hedychium gardnerianum
AAATAGAAAATCAAGTGAAGGTAGAGTGAGAACTCAGCTAGAGGAAAGAAAGAAGAGAAAGGAAGAGTGATCCAAGAGAAAATTTATGGAAAAAGCTATTCTAGGACTTCGGTTTCACCTAAATGATTGTAAACTTTGAATCTATATTTAATTTCCTATCTTCAATGATGATTAATGTAGGTAAACTATCCTATGTATCTGATGTGAACTTTTGGTACTACACCGACGTTTCAATTCTAATTGTCCTCTACTCTCAAAGCGACAGAACTGAGGGGTTGCTTTCTTAAGGAGATCTCTGTCACATGATCCTAAAACCCTAAGATGCCTACTCTTACTGTATGGCTATGACTTGGAACTGATCGGTTAAGATCTAAGATGATCTATTGCTCCTCATGGCATACTGAGCTACTTTCGTAGACGACTCTTCATGTCTCGGGGTTCTAAGGGTCAAAGGATTGGGTTCTCTTTTCGGTCCTTTCCAAAATCCTCATGGGATATGAATCTTATGGGGTTAGCATCGAGATTGTGTTAAATCAGTAGATCCGAACCATAATTATACATATCATTGAAAAAGAATAATTCAAACTCTATAGATTAAACAAATTGAGTTTACATATCATTAAGGTTACTTCCTAATCCTAGAATCAAAAGTCTACTCCATAGAATCGGAGTTACAACCAGAAAACATAAGGAATACAAGTTGCAAGCAAGATAATTCAGAAAAGAGAAAGAAAAGCTTAGTCTTAATGTGATGGTTTATCTCTTGTTTATCTCCAATCAAAACTCAGGGCATTAAACGTCGAAACCTCCTCTCCACGGTCTTCTTGGGGTCCTTAGACGACACTCAATCAGAATTTCCTTCTTAGATCTAAAATTTAGCTTAAATAAGAGATCTCCAAGTGCCCGATACGGGTCATGCCCGCCGGCAAGCTCCCCCCCCCCCCAATGTCAAGTGTTGTGGCTACTGGCAGGTGATGGAACGGGCCATGCCGGATGGCATGACGCCCCCCCCCCATGGCGGCGATTTTAAGTTATGAAAGTCTCTGGCATGGCCCGTGCCGATTGGCTTGGACCCCCCGTGGCGAACACTTTGTCTGTTGGAAAATTGGGCACGCTGATAAGGCCTGAAGATTGAGCAAGGGTCGTGTCGGTCGGTACGACCCCCTCCCCCCCATGTGGAGCATTTTGAGCTTCAAATTCTTGGCACGACCCCTCCATTTTGGCCACGGCCCATGCCACAGGTCGTGGCAGGTGTTCTTCCTTTGTAAAATTATCTCTAAATATCTTTTTGTCTCCTTTTCACTCCCTATCAAAAAAAATGTACAAGAGCAGCTCTCCGAACTAGAATAGTATCAAAATGAAACATAAACAAGTGAAAACATGAAATAAACGCTCAATACATAGGATAAAATGTGTGTTGAACTAAGCGAAAAATCCTATATGAAAGACACACATTATCAGCCTAGTGGGGACTGACACATAGACCATGTCCTGAACTAAGTGGGTATAAGATTAGTGTAAGGAATGAGACACGATTCACTGTAACTGCTGAAAGGTTCAGAAGTAGTTCTGGAATCAACCGTTGACTTTTCAATTAATTGGAGATCATGATGTACTACTAGGTGTCACTCATTATCGTTCCATAATTAATAGTTAATTATGGACGACCAACATAATCGGGAACCTATAGCTTACACGCACTACATGTTTATCCGAAAAACTTAAAATGAGTTTGAGAATTAGATTCTCAAATCGAGAGAGACAAAGTTTGGTTGGACCAAACGAGCAGTAAATATGGAAAGTTATTTATCGAAACAGAAGTGCGAATGTGTCACATCTCTTGTAGACGGTTAGACCATTCTTGGTTTAGTCATAAACCAAATTGATTTAATTCATGATCCAAGTGGTTTGGTTTTGAACCAAACCAAGAGCTTAATGGACTAAACTTTGGTTAAGGCTTAATGAGTTGAGTTTGTGCTTAGGAGATGACTTGTTCTCCAAGTCATTAAGAAGGTGTGTAAATATATCCCTTCATGAGGAGAATTAGGGACAATAAGAGGAATTCTATTTGGAATATAATTTGGTTGAGTTTTGGAAAGAGTTTCCAAAACCCCTTTGCTTCTCCTCCTCCTCTTCTCTTTATCGCCGCCCAACACAAGGAGATCCTTTCTCCTTGTGTCGCCGCCCTAGCCAACTCCGGTCGGCAATCTCCTCTGGCCACCACCTCCACTCCGGATAGCAGCCCCATGCCATCCCGAGGATCACCGGAGTTGCGATCTCCAACCAAGAAGGGCTCCGCAAAGCCAAAGAAGGTCAGCGGACAGCAAGCTATCCGCCGATGGTTTGGCATGTCCCAGCTTCCTCCGACCTTTGTTTCGGTGAGTAAACGTTGCTACCAAATCTCCAATGCCTTGGGGCACTTCATACCTCATCAGCAGTGAGTTACGAATGTCGAACAACGAAGAAAAAGGGGCAAATAGCCTTCTTTTCCGGCCGGACAACAACCTTGTTGTTCGATTGATCTCTCTCTTGGATCAATTTGTCTCCCCACTTCGTCTAGTACCAAAATAGAGACACAACTCAGACTTAGATAAGTGATCTTGAAGATACTCGTTGTGGATACGAATAGAGGTGAGGCTCCCAAGCGTTTCTCGGTTAAGATCATTCCCACTTCACGTGATCCGTCAAGTATAACTAGATTAATGGTTAATTTAGTTTTCTTCATAGAAATTGTGTGGTTATGTTTGCATGTGTTGTATCTTGCATGCATGGATATGTGTGTTGTAATAATTAGAAATTATTATTTATGTCTTTCACTGTGCGTGTTTTTGAAATGTCTAAAGTATACATCTGTGTCGGGCTTCCCAACACTCAAGTACTAAAGAATTGCCTTAATAGTCACCCAACAATACATGCCTGGATCCGATTGATATCTACTTATGACACTCATAGCGTGTGATATTTCAGGTTTCGTACATAACATAGCATACATGATTGATCATATAGCTAACGCATATGGGATCTTACTCATGTGAATCCTTTCGTCTTGTGTGCTCGGTCACATAGACTTCGAAAGGTATGTCTCATGAAAATATAACCTTTCTACGATTCTTTCATGCTAAACCATTTTAGCACTTTATTGATGTATATAGACTCTGAAAGACTAAGCAACATTTTTTGATCGATCTCTATAAATCTTAATCCCAAGGATATAGGTTGATTCTCTCAGATCTTTCATGGAGAATGTCTTAAACAGTTAAACTTTAAATGACTATAGAAAGGGCACATCGTTTCCCATAAGTAATATGTTATCAATATATAATACTAGGAACACAACCGCACTCCCACTAACCTTCATGTACATGTAGGATTTATTCAGATTTTTTGTGAGAAATCAAACTCTTTGATTACATCATCAAAAATGGATATTCTAACACTTGGAAGCTTGCTTCAGTCTATAAATAGACCATTGAAGCTTGTATATTTTATTTTGTCAACAGATATGAAATTCTCGGGTTGTATCATATATACATCCTCGAACAGGTTCCCGTTAAGGAAAATTATTTTCACATCTATTTATCATATCTCATAATTATAATGAGCTACTATGGCAGGAGTATCCGAATGGATTTAAGTATGGCTATCGGTGATAAGGGTTTGTCATAGTCAATACCATGTTTCAATGATAGTCTTTCTCCACCAATCTAGCTTTATGGGTAATCAAATTCCTATTCATGTTGATTTTTTTCTTGAAAACCCACTTGCACCCTATAAGTGTTATACCTTCGGGTGAGTCTACCAAGTTCCAAACTTGGTAGACTCATTCTGAACTTTTCATGTCAATTTTCATACATGAAATCCATTTCCAATTTCATGATTTTCAACCATGAGTCCCTTTCTGAATTTTTCAGAACTTCTTCATAACTAGTAGGCTCCTCATTCTCAATAAGTAACATGTCTCTTGATTCACTTATGAGAAATTCATATCTCTCGGGAATTAGATGTGTCCTATTAGATCTACTAAGAAGTGGTGTATTAATAGGTTTCGCTGATACCTCATCCTAATAAGTAATCAGTTGTAGTTCTTGATTAGGCATCTCTTCTGTGTCTATTAGAGTCATTTGAACTACTTTAGTTCAACCTTACTCCCACTATTTTACTGTTAGAGAAACTCTTTCTCTAGAAATACAACATGCCTTAAAACAAACACCTTTTGTTCCAAGGGATGATAGAATTGGTAAGTCCTAGTTTTCTTAGGGTAACCAATAAATAGACACATATCAGACTTAGCATCTAGCTTATCTGATATAGTCCTCTTCACATAAGAAGGACAACCTCATATCTTCAAGTAAGATAAATGAGATTTCTTACTAATCCATATCTCAAATGGAGTAATAGAGATTGCCTAAGTCGGGACTCTGTTTAGCATGTAAACAGCTGTCTCGAGTGCGTAACCACATAAGAATTTGGGAAGACTCACATGATTCATCATTGACCTAACCATGTCCAACAAGTTTTAGTTTCACCTTTCAGATACACCATTATATTGTGGCGTGTAAGGCAGTATCCATTTAGACAATATCTCATTATCCCTGAGATAATCTTAAAACTCTTAACTTAAGTATTCACCACCTCGATCAGATCAAAGTATTTTGATACTTTTGCTAAGTTGTTTCTCTACTTCATGTCTAAATTTGTTGAACATTTTAAAGACTTCATACTTGTATCTTAACAAATACACATACCTGAATCGTGAATGATCATCGATAAAGGTAATGAAGTAGCTATGATCTCCTCGTGCATAAGTTGGCATAAATCCACATATATCGGTATGTATAAGGCCCAATGTGTCATTCTCTTGTTCACCTTTTCCCTTAAAAGGTAACTTAGTCATCTTGTCTTTTAAGCATGAAGCGTATGTATCAAATAAATTCAATTCAAATAATTCCAAATTTTCACACTTGTGTAATTCGAATATACGTTTCTTACTTATATGAACAAGGTAACAATGTCATGTATAGGACGTTAATTGATCATCCAATCGTCTACTATTCTTTAGCACACTTATGTCATTACATATATATGAGGCACACTTGGTATCCAATACCCAAGTGTTTGAAGAAGTAGTATGACATTCAATCTCGAAGATATCTGAAGGAGATAGGGCATCGGATGTCTTTCTCTTTCTCATGGACTCAAGATAAATCTTGTCATTTCTTTTCCAATGTCTTATCTTACCATAATGGTAACATGGGCCCTTTGGAGCTAATTCTTCTTTCTTGGCCTTGAAAACAATTCTCAAGTTTTGAAGTCAATCCAAAAAGTTTAGCCCTATCAGTTTAGTTGTTTCCAAAGTCGAGAGCAAATACAAAGAAAACATTCTGATTCTAATAAACTAGAAATACAAGATTGAGCATACAAGAGAGATAAATTTATAATGTAATACAAATAATTTACATACATAAAAGAAAGTCCAACTTGCTTATCAAATTCAAGAGCCCTTACTTTAAATTCAGGAGATGATAGATTTTTCTCCAAGTGGGTTGATATCCATTATAAATAAGGACAACCTTGGAGCGAGTCCAACAAGTCATCCTTAGTTTTAGTGGTAGGTATCAAGTATACCAATTATATATCGTGTATATATATAACTATCATATTATGCTATCAACTTATTGATATATGCATAAACGTTGGATTGTCAACTCATTGACATATATACATCATATTTATGTCACTCAACTTCACCCCTATCCACATCAACCTTGGAGAGAGTCCAATAAGTCAATGATTCAAGTTAAAGTTGACCTATTAATCATGAGATCATATCTCAATAGTCTGAACATGCCTAATTTTAAGTTGGGTTTGGCGAGAGTCCAACAACCCATGCTTAAAAATTGAACTCTAATTCTAGATCATATTAATGGAAGGTGTAGGTTTTAAAATTAAATAAGAGATTTATTTATTTCATTTGGTCTCATCAATTACATGCAAAATAGGTAAACTATCAACATGCTTCTACATGGCATAATCATGACATAAATTATGGCATCTATCATGTCATAAATCATGACATCAATAATGGCATTCAATCATGGAATAGTTGTCATCAATTAGGAAATCAAATATTATAAAGGATTTGATTTTCATAAACCAAGATCTCTTAATTAGATTAGGAAACAATTTCCAAATCTAATTGAATATTTGATTAGGAAACAATTTTCAAATTAGGAAGTTCCTAATTAAATTAGGAAAAGTTTCCAAAATTAGACTTCCTAGAAAATTAGAAAATAAATTCCAAGATTGAGTTTCCTAACAAATTAGGAAATATTTTTCCAAGATTAGATTTCCTAACACATTAGGAAATAAATTCTAAGATCGGATTTCCTAACACATTAGGAAATAAATTTCAAAGAATGGGTTTTCCAAGATTGGATTTTTCTAACAAATTAGGAAATATTTTCCAAGATTGAAAATTTCTTAACAAATTAGGAAATATTTTTCAAGATTGAAAATTTCTAACACATTAGAAAACTATTTCTAAAATTGGTTTTTCCTAACTAATTAGGAAACAATCTAAAAAATTTGAAATTTTCATATCGGATTAGGAAACAATTTCTATATCCAAAATTTCCTAAATTTTCTTAAATGATATTTATGATAACCTACGCATGAGAACATAGATCTATGATCTATGTTGAAGCGCAAGTGGCTTTGATACCACTGTTGGGTGTCTTTATGTGTGTTTTAAAAAAAAATCGTAAACAAGTAGTAGAAGCAATAATAATAAATTACATCATTATAGAACATGCATCACACACATAGGATACACAAATGCGCTAGACATAACCATAGATCAAAGTGTTCGTTTAGGAATTATACCTGCGAGTTCGTAATCGAACCTTGTAGAGAGCATTTGCTAACCTCGCAAGATTAGCCTCTATCGGAATCAATGAGCAAGCTTAACGAAGCTTGCCTCAACTCGTATCCACGCCGAGTTATCTTCGAGATGACTTCACTAAGTAACTAGTCGTGTCTCCACTTCGATACTAGCCGAAGGGGGAAGACGAAGCGATCCGACAGAGGGATCACGTCTCGACTCAGTACCCAGCAGCATAAGGCAACCCAGCGGCACCAAGCGAGGTGGACAATAGCCTTATAGTCATTGTTTGGCAGCTAAGACTTAGCTATCGACTAGCGGCAACAAGTCTGGCGAGGCTAAACAAAATCAGCCAGCAGCACAGCCTATGAGTTGCTAATGTGCATAGATTATATATGTTTTTAGACATTTTTTGATGCATATCTACTTACATTTCATTAATTATGATCTACATTATCGCACCTCATTTTATCATATTATCATGCTTTTTACTTCACTTCGTTCAGAGATCTGCTCCTTCTTTATTTTCATTGACAGGATGCATTTCGGAGCAAAATGGAGCTTAAATGAAGAGTTGACCAAGAAGCAAAGCGGGAAGTAAAGGAAAAAGCAGAGGAGCCAGAGCCAAGTCCATGGTTGTGCCACCCAGGCATGGTCATGCCACCTAGGCATGGCCATGCCTCAAGGCCATTGTCGTGCCTCAACCCCAACAAGAACCAAGACATGGTCGTGCCATCCAGGCATAGTTGTGTGAGACTTTTGGGAGACCTTAGCTAGGGGTCGTGCCTTGCCACCAAGACCTTCTCAGACACGGGTCATGCCTTCAGCTAACAGGAATCTCAATTTTTGGTCATGCCTTCCAAGCATGGTCGTGTGTCTAGAAGGCAAGGGTCGTGCCCCCTGCTTATAAAAGGGGATTTTTTTCCCCCTTTGTGAAGAAGAGGGTTTTCTTCCCTTCAAGGGAACCCATAACGTCCAACCACCATCATTTCTATGTTTCTTCACCGATGATCCAAGGCCATTTTCTCCGCTCTATCCATCATCCAAGCAAGGAGAGCGCTCCCGAAGATAAATATTTTATTCAACTAAGCATTTCTTCCCCCCTTTCTTTAGATTAGGGTGTAGAATATTTACTTTCTTATCTTCATATTTTCTCCCCTTGTTTATGGAGTAGATACTTGCATTCTAGGATTAGAGAGTAACTATGATATAATTGGTGATGTATGAACTATGAATATGTCAATTTCTTTATTTCTATGAGATGTTATCACTTGTTCTATGTGTATTGTGCCTACTACATATTTGACAAAATGTGTATGTGACTAATGCATGTAGATGTGGAAGATTTGTTCCTATTTTAAGATGGCTACTAGATTGGATAATCTGGAGATCCTTAGTGACAAAGAATACTCATTCAACCAAACTTACTATGCCCTTAGTGACAAAGGGCATCAACACTTACCCACTTCTAGAGTCAAAAGATATTGAAATATGAACTAATCCTTTGCTACATTGGTGTAAGTATGAAGGATAAGGAGAAAAACATATTGTAAGGACATTATCTATCATCATAGTGAAATCCAAATCCCAAAATCGCTTCCCAAACCAATTTTCCCAACTCTCTTGCATTCTCTTCTTCTTGGACTTTAACCTCTCACACTCTCTCTCCCTCCCTCTTTCTTAAGTTCACAAGCTTTCATCAACAATTCAATTAGTTTAGCTACTTGCTTCATAGACTCACTAGTGTGTTAGTCCTCAGTCCCTGTGGGATCGATAATCTTTTATATTACTGATGACGTAATCGTATACTTGTGGGAGCGTAAATAAATTTTTGGCGTCGTTGCCGGGACTGTAGAGATTAACATTAGTGATAAGTGATTTAGTTAGCCTAGACATTTCTTTCTTCTTTTGTTAATAAAATCTGTATTTTACTTACTTGTGAATAGTTTTTGCTTACACTATACATAACCCAAAAATATTGCATTTTCCTTTCATATATACATAAACCAAAAATACTGCATTTTTGTTTACTTTCATATACATAATCCAAAAATACTGCATTTTCCTTTCTTGTTTTCATATTCCATATTCGCTCTTTCTTTTTACACAAAATCTTAATTTGGAACTTGCTCTTATATGTGTAGAACTACATGAAATCTATTACATATTGATCCTAAAATAGACAGGATATTTAGAAGAAGAAAAAGAAATCTGCAGAGTCAACCAGAAAAATAGCAAAGTCAATCCGAAATGGCAAACAAACCGCTAAAAGATTATGCAACACCATATGTGAGAGGCCTCAGGTTTAGCATCACCATACCTTCCATTGAGGCAAATAACTTTGAAATCAAACCAGCAGTTATATCTATGATGTAGCAGAACCAATATGGTGGTGGACCCAATGAGGATCCCAACCAACACTTGGAAACATTTTATGAAATCTGTGGCACTATGAAAATGAATGGGGTAGCAGCTGAAGCCATAATATTGATGTTGTTTGGATTTTCATTAAGAGACCGAGCCAAAGTTTGGCTAAATTCTTTATCACCTAACAGCATCACCTCTTGGGAACAATGTGAGCAAGTATCATTGGAGAAGTTCTTCCCTCCAAGTAAAACTGCACATATGAGAAATTTAATTGTCAGCTTCAAACAAACAGAAGGAGAGTCCCTCTATGAAGCATGGGATAGATTTAAAGGGCTTTTTCGATAGTGCCCCCATCATGGATTGGAAAAATGGTTAGTGATACACACGTTCTACAATGCTATTAGATATCAAGCAAAGGTATCCTTGGATTCCGCAGTTGGCGGGACCTTAATAAACAAGAGCCTTGATGAAGCTGAAGAGATCATAGAGAGTGTAGCACTCAATCATCATCAGTGGGCATCTGAAAGAGGTAACCCGATAAAGATCCCCGGACTACATGGAGTAAATACCTTGGATTTGATTTCAGCCAAGATGGACGCCCTCACCAAGAAGTTTGAGAGTATAAAGACCAATCTGATGAATGCCATCAATTTAGGTTGTGAGATATGTGGGGATTTGGAGCATACCAAAGAAGTTTGCCAACTTGGGGCCATTACTACACAACTGTCTCAAATTGAACAAGTAGATGTGATTGACAACTTCAACAATCAAAGACCCAACAACCTATACTCAAACACCTACAACCCCGGATAGAGGAATCATCCAAACTTCTCTTATAGAAACAATCAAGAACAAGGGGGTAGTCCTCTAGCAATCAACAGAACCAACTACCTTCAATATTAGAAAAGATACTTGAGGAGATGCAAGCTACGTAGCTATAAATGAAAAATGATATTAAGAAACTTAGTGGAAGGATGAACAGTGTTGAGAATCATCTCAAGATTCTTAATAATCAAGTTGCACAGGTAGCTAGTTCCTCCTCAAGACCACAAGGGTCATTTTTAGGAAAGCCAGAACAAAAATTCAGTTGAGCGCTACAATGTCATAGAACTAAGAGCGAACGGACCTTGGGGCAACCCCAAGTGACTGCTACATCACAAGGGATCAAGTGTATGCCAATCGGAGAGTCAACTCCTTTCTCCTCACAAAATGAGCGCATCCAAGGAGAAGATGAGAATGGCAAACCGATTGAGAAAAGCCTAATGGGTGGTTACGTACCGTCGATACCCTTCCCACAACGGATTTTGATTGCTAAAAGGGATGAGGAATTTGACAAGTTTTTGAAGAAGATCAAAGAACTATGCATCGAGATCCCTTTTGTGGATTCTCTGCAACAAATGTCAAAGTTTGCCAAATTCATGAAAGAAATTCTATCAATCAGGTGCAAGAAAGATGGCGGTTGATGTGTGTAGATTATATATATTTTTAGATACTTTATATTGCATATCTACTTACATTTCATTAATATGATATACATCATCGTACCCCATTTTATTATGTTATCATACTTTTTACTCCACATTATTTGGAGATCTACTTTTTCTTTATTTTCATTGACAGAATGTGTTTCGGAGCAAAAATAGAGCTTAAAGGAAAAGCGGAGTGAAAAGCAGGGTAGGAAGCAACCAGCCAGGGCCAAGACATTGGTCGTACCTCAGCCCTATAAGAGCTAGAGCACAGGTCGTGCCTCAGCCCCAGTAGGAACCAAGGATCAGGTCGTGCCTCCTAGGCAAGGTCATGTGAGAATCCTAGGAAACCCTAGACATGGGTCGTGCCTAAAAAGCACAATTGTGTTTAGCCTGTCGTGCTTCCTCAACACTTAGTTGTGTCTCCAAGGCATGAACGTGCGCCAGAAAAGCAGGGGTCGTGCCCCCTGCCTATAAAAGCTAATT
>JBBUKS010028947.1:0-31029 GCA_038050645.1 Hedychium gardnerianum
TTAACCACAAGGTCGAAGGTTCAAGCCCTTCTTCTAGCGTTTTCAAGCAATTTTTTTCTTTTTTTTCTAAAATTATGTCTTTTTTTTCTGCTATTTATCTTATTTATCAGCATCTTATACATACTATTCTCATGCTGCTCCCTCGCAGAGTGACACAATTAGTATATACATTGCTAGATCAATTCTCATCGCTAAATATCTGATTTCTTCATGTAAATGATTAGTTACATTAAAATAAATATTTTCATAATTTATCCTTTTTAAAAGAAAATGAAATCATTATAAAAGAATCGATAATTTACCCTTTAAAAAAAAAATATATGATCATTCCGAAGGGATTACTAAGATGATCACTCTTGCTCTAACTATTCTCGTACCTAGCTAAAAATTCCTAGCTCATGCCACGAATTTATTTTTCTTAAAAAAACTGAAAATTATCTGAAACCATTGTCATTAATATTCAATCCCACAATGAGCTCTACACAATATTGAACTCTTATATATATAAAAATTTTAAAAATAATTAAAAAAAAAGATAAAATTTGATCGAAACTACTCGCTCAACATTTCTCAACAATTCTTTCCTTCGTGCTTAAACATCAACACTAGAACTGCTTCAGGCACTATAAGCAGTGTCTGTGAAAGAAATGCAGAATAAAATGCCATCGCCCTTGTATTCTAACAGTAAAAGAAGTAATTAAGCCAGATCAGACACTCCCTATGATCCTGTATTTGAGGAGCAAACAATCGTCGACCAGGAATTTCACCATGTTCATAGATACTTTCTTGCAAGAGCACGAACTTTGGTATCAAAGTGCGATGATGCAATGCGCGAGCCAGGAAGGTAAAGCGGGTTCAGTAGGATCTGTTCATGCGGAGTTGAAAGAAACCTGATTAGTACTTTCTTAAGTCTTGTATAATTTACATTAGATCAGCATAGATTGCACAAATTGGGAAGCATAATACAAGACAAGCAAAAGAAACCGATCCTAATTATAAGAAATTATTCATTTCCTGCTAATTAAGACCAGGCAAACAGATCATTTGTAGCATTGCAAACCTGCTGAGGCACTCTACGAGATTCTTATAGGCTGCCGGATGCAGCACCTCCTCTGGAAGATGCTTTATCGAGAGGCACTCAACTGTCCAATATACTATCAGAACACTCATCCAGATCAACTATGCCAAAGTGAAGTCTATCTCACTTAGAGGCTTCAAATGCTTCTATCCATAGACATTGAGCAAATTCAAGGCAACTTTTACTTAAATGCATTGCTAGTCAACTACATAAGATCATCTATACCATTGTGTGAAGTCTCTCTCATCTTGCTAAACAAGAAGAATTATATATAGTCTTTACCTATGTAATGCATAATACAAGTGCTGTTAAATCAACCTTTTGGAATTGGATATATGAACATTATCCCTCCTGTGCAATGTTATATCATTAATTCTTATTACAAATAATATTTAACTCTCTTAAATATTTATGATTATGTGAACTAAATTTTCTTGCTCTACCCATCACACAATACCACTACAGGCGTAGGGACGGCATTTAATGGTTACTGTTTGTATAAATATCAAGTGCTATTAAATGTCCACATTGAGACCAAGGTCACTTGACCTGTTATACCACTGAACAGCTTATTTTCTTCCTTTACAGCACATTTGGCACTAATCGATAAGTTCAATGAATTGCTATACCACTGAACAGTTAGTTACGTTGATTGTCATAAGTAGTGTTCTCTTTGTTGATTTGACTTTTGATACACGAAATTTTGTAGTGATAATGTGAAATGGGTGATTATGAAGAGAACCATATATGTTTTCTGAATATTATTGATCTATTATTCATTGCAGCATATAAGTAGACAGGCTAAATTCATCTACAGGCGGGTCTAATTAATTCTAGCCAAATTGTCACAAATTATGTGGTTCCATGTTAATACTGAATCAAAGCTTAAAGTAAGCGAGCAACATGCTTAGCTTTGATAGAACTATCCAGCAAGTAGACCAGTAGAAAAAAATTCTTTTAAACAAAATGAACACACTCAAAAACATTCTACATTCACCTAAACTATGCATGACTGTTTAGTTGTACTGGCCGGTCATTTTTTTTTCTCCCTGAATTGGTGTATGAGCATATATCACAGCTAGGGCTTCCTACTGGTGAACATGAGAACTGGAAATTTTACAAAAACAAACTGTTCCTAATGATGATTAACTGATATGAATTATCTATAGTGTGTCCATCTTAAAAAGAGCAACATTAATTTAAGTAGAAAGAGACTAAAAATATACCCAACAAAAATCTTACCTTTATGTAGAGCTCTTGGACCTCTTGAAAGAAGCTTTTTATTCCATCCTCATTACGAGAATCATGTAGTAACATAAATCTAGTGTGTGTGAAGTTGGTTAAAGGACACCAAAATGACAAGCAAACACTAATATATTGATAATATAGCCTATAGGGCACATATTCCCAATAAAATGCTTTCTGATCTTGATGGCAAAAGGCGAAACGCTCGCCCCCAGCGCCTCCGCCAGCCCGTCCCAAGACCAACACGGAAGAGGTAAATCACGGGGGCTAGTCTAGCTAGCCCGAACAGTGACCAGTGCATGAGAGAGGGCAGGAACCTGACTATTAGTTAGGATTTGACCCTCAGACCTCATGATGGCAACATCCCATGCGCTAGCCATCAGTCCATCCCGTGGGGGCAAATGCTTTCTGATCTTGATTTTACAGAATAATGTCTTCAACATTTGCAATTGTGATGATAAATGGAAAAACAAATTTTGAACAATACTGATATCAGCGAATGTTGACAGCAAAGATAATTGAATTAAGAAACTTTATGCATTTTGCTTTGTCATTTCTAAAACAAGGTGGCACAAAGAAACGGATTTAAGATTTCTATCAAATTGTCTATTAATAATATAATTTCAAAGAACTGTCACTAGGATATGACCAGCTGTAACATATACAGACACATTAAGATCATTGAACTTATCCACTGCCTTCAAGAACCTGCAGGCATATAAGAGAAGCATGAAGCCTAGGTCATTATGGAAGAGAGTAATCATCAGTTCAATCAATACATAACCAGCAAGTAGAAAGCATCATTACAGAGACTCACATAGCATTTGTAGTCCATGCAAGATCTTCAACAATATCCAAGGCTGCATGTAAAATAAACTGATGCTGCTGAGAAGCTTCTTCTTTCTGCCATATACAAATTATAATAATAATAATTATTATTATTATACCACTTCCAGACTCCAAAACCATTAAATTCCCAAGAAAAAACCATGAGAGGGTAGAAAATTACGTCCACTGTGCCTATAATTAGCACCAACATGAGCCAACTTATACAAATATTGTCAAAAAATTATTAAAAAAAAATTGATATGACAGTAAAACAGATTCTTTGTGTGAGAAAAGAAGGACCAGCATAAAAGAGAAACAGATGCACTTCAAGTGTCAAAATGGAAGAGTTGCATAATGAAATGCACGAAGTGTTGGATTGACAAGGATCATTGTCATCAATCACTCCTGCCCAGCTAAAATTGGATTTGGACTAAACCTTAAATCAAGATGACTCAGGGAAATTTTTGGTGAAATTTTATCCAGAGTAAGTGAGGAACATGTAATGAACTAGTTAATCTGAACAACTAAATTTTCAATTGTCTTTTATGAGTGGAAGGCTTGAAGAGAAATGTCCACTAATACCTACATAAATAAGCAAAAGAAACAGTAAATGTACAGAAGTACAAACGTGGATGAGATGATCCAAAGAAAAAAAAATACAATATAAATATATACATGCAAAATCTGAAGTGATAAGGCGAATGCTCAAATACATATTCTACATCATGCACACAGAACCCAGAAGGCAGCACCATCTTTTCTGAATGCTGCAGTGCATTATCAAAGTTCTCGCTATAAGTGAACATTCTTAACCAAAAGAAATGAGGTACGTACTATGTATTATGCAACTTTCATTCATTAAAAAAGAAAAATGCTATGAAGTAATAGGCTTTTCTATCAGTAGCGCCATGAGGAAAATTATTTGTCCAAGTAGTACCATTATTATCAAAGAACAGTGGAGTAGTGAAAAAGAGGAATATGAAATGAACGATCAAAGTGAAAGATAATACCTTCGCTGCAGAGCCAACTTCAGCTTCGTAAATTGGAATGTCATTTCTACTGACGATAATGAAGCATGCTGTACCGGCCATAACAAGAAGCTGTACTCCAAAACCTGAAAAATAAAGAAGTTTCGAGATCATTCTCTACTGAAAAAGGTTTCCTTCAATTTTATAAACTCATTGATAATAAAATTTCAAGCGAGGAAGTAAACCCTGCTTAAACAAGCACACATGAAGCATGTAAACATAACCAAATAGCCAATCCAAGGCCTAAACAAAATCAGATATTTCGGAGGAAAACAACTTCAGTGGATGAGTACAACTAAACTATCCGCCCCAAAAGAACAAATTCGAAGTAAGGGCATACAAATCAAACCCCAAAACAACCTAAAACCTGGAATTCAAACATACCTCAATTACAACAAGAAGACTGAAGCCACTATAGGATCTCGCCGGAGGGGAGTCGTCGACCGCCGTTCAGGAGGAAGAAGGAGATCGGGAATGCGGAAGCTGAGATGAGATCCCTTTTTCCCCAAGGGAACCGGCGCGGCTCGGTCGAACTAAGCCGATTCAAATTCGAGTCGGTTCGGGACCAGAACTACACTGGTCCAGTTTTCTGTTTCCATTTTTGGTTTTCAGAAATAAAATTTAACAATTATCGAAAATTAAATCAATTTTTTACACCTAATTATTATTTCCAAAGGAAAATAAAAAAATACTGACGAAAATTGTTGAAAGGCGATTGATTCAAATAAAACAAATTGGTAAATTAATAATTTTAAATATTTTTTTTAAAAAAAGATAAATTTTGAGAGGCAAAATGAAACATGTCTTCCAAGACTTGTCTCCTACCGTCGTGGTCGCCACTGCGGGTTTTTTTTTTTTGTTCTACTTAAAAGGTTCTCTGCACCATTCCGCTTCCGATCTGCCACCAAATCTCTTATCCTTCTCCTCCACCCTGCCGTTGCTGCTGCTGGAACCGAAGGTCGTCGATGGTGGAGCAGTTGACGGATGACCAGATCGCCGAGTTCAAGGAGGCTTTCAGCCTCTTCGACAAGGACGGAGATGGTAAGATCTCTCTCTCCTTTCACCCTTTTTCTTGGACCTCCTTCCTTTGTTTCTTCGCAGTTCACTTAATCTCCCGATCGGTGGCCTTCTTCCTTTATCTTTCGCCAGCCCAGCTGTAGATTAGTTTTTTTTTAAAATTATTTTTTGCTGGATGAAACTCGCTTAAGGGATCTGTCTTGATGGTGCTCGATGGATCTCGCTGATGCTTTACCCGGACTGATTTGCTTAGGTTACGCTTGCTCTTTCTAATCGATCTGTCATAGACAGATCGGCTCTTGACCATTTTTCTGTTTCGATCTGTACATAGTCGCGGCCGTTTCCTACACCATGAATTGACTCGGGTTAGTTATTATTTGGCGCTGTTAGTAATCGTTTTTTGCTGCTTGATTATGACGATTATTAGTCAATGATAACGTTGAAAAATTAGAAAAAGGTTGAAGCAAAACAAGCCTCAGGAATTCGTTAAGATACAAACATTATTTTATTATATTATTCAGTATGAGAGTGTCAATAGGAGTTCCATCATGCTTAATGTTCCTTCGACAAGAAAGGATCAAAGTTGAGTGTTTGAATAAAACGAACGATCATGACCCTGTCGTAATCTTGTCCAGTCCATTTTACCTTTTTGTAGTCATCACTGTACTATAATTTGTTGACTAGCATATCTGCTCGAGCTTGGTTTGAATTCCTTTATGCTAAGGTGGGTCCTAAAATTAGATTGATTCTCTGTGCCTTGCATTTTGGAAATCCCTCCACTTTAGTCTGTTCGACGAAGAGTGACTGAAAGTTTGGACCTCTCCATCAGTTCCAGATGCAAAGGATAGTGGACTTGAAAGATAGCCAAGTGTAAAAGGAATGAAATATAGTTCTGTAGAAGGTAGCGCATTTCTTGCATTAGTTTTGGCAATACAAACTTCCTTTGTATTGTCTGATTCAACTAATAATTTATTTTTAGCATAGAAAATGAGGGAATGAATATTAGAATCAGCGATTGCGTGCCCATATTTGAATAATAATGATGTTTCATTCCCTTTTCAATTCCATAGCACTATATGTAAGAATCTGGAATCTGAATGGAGTTGTCCTACTTACAGTTTCACATTTCGTTTCTCTTATTTCTGTAAAATAATAAACGGTTAGTTTATAAGGGTAACATAAAGTTGAATATTACATCTTACTGTGTAATATTAGTATCAATGAATCTGAATTTATAACAGATGAAAGTATGGCTTGATACCTGAACAATTGTAAACATAAAATAAAACTTAGTGTGATACAAGTAATGAACATCTTGTTCTTCAATATAATTTAAACCTTGAAGTAGCGTGCTATGGATATAAAGAAAGTGCAATCCCAAATTTGTTTCTACTAACATAACTTAGGAAAAAAAACAAGTTGTTGGCCTCAATTTAGGCGTCAATGATCTCTATAATATTAATACAACACACAAAATATAAAGGAGTACAACATGATATATTGCATGTTTAAAGAACGAGTACAAGATTCAAGTTTTATATAATAATAAGATAATCTATAACAAAATATCAAATAACTATACTGACTACATGGTTGGCTTTAATGTTCTTATTTAAAATTTGTAAGCCCCAAATTACTTGGTCGTGTTGATGGTAGTATCAGTGTACATAGAGCTAAAGATATAAAAGATTTGGTCATTATTTTTTGAATTTAGAGCATCTCCAATTTCGATTTGTATCCTGTTTCTGCATTCCTGCAAGGAATCATAAAGTCACTGAAAGTTTAAAATCGATGTCAAAGGTCCATTAGAGCATTAGAGATATCACAATATCACTGCAACAAATTGTTTGTTTCCTCTTTCTTACTGCTTGGGAGGCCTGCGTGAGAGAGAAGTAGGCGGGTTAAGTGGAATTTGTTTTCCTCTGAAAAGCTCTACCATGATTTTACATCACAACAAACATTTGAAATGAGAAAAAGCTTTCCACCCAAGCTCATCAACTTTCAGCATGCTTAGTAGCTCCCTTAGAAGATGCATCACCTTAAATATGAAGCCTCTTTATCTTTGTTTTGTATCTTTTTTATTTTATTTTATTTTATTTACTTTATTTTTATTTTGAGAGTCCTCGTAGAGAAAGTTCACTTATATTCAGTTTTTGTGGTCATTTTAAAAAAACTGCACATAATACTAGCAGTAACACTTGTAATTTATCAAGTTCACCATCCTTTTTATTTTTATTGGGTTGCTAGCTTTTATGAACCACATATTGCTTGTCATCATCCTGTAATTATATAACTTCCTTTTTATCTATTGGATAGAATAGTCATGTCATTCATTTTGTTCAACTAGAGCCCATAATGTATGTTCTTCAATAAACTATTTCAATAATTTTTTGATATGGATGAAACTTATCAGGCTGTATCACAACCAAGGAGCTTGGGACTGTGATGCGATCGTTGGGGCAGAATCCTACAGAAGCAGAACTGCAAGACATGATCAACGAGGTTGATGCTGATGGCAATGGAACTATTGATTTCCCAGAGTTCCTTAACCTGATGGCGCGCAAGATGAAAGACACGGACTCCGAGGAAGAACTCAGGGAGGCCTTTAGAGTGTTCGACAAGGACCAAAATGGTTTCATTTCCGCCGCTGAGCTCCGCCATGTCATGACCAATCTCGGGGAAAAGTTGACTGATGAGGAGGTCGACGAGATGATTCGTGAAGCGGATGTGGATGGCGACGGCCAAATCAACTACGACGAGTTTGTTAAAGTCATGATGGCCAAGTAATGTGACTTCCATATAAACCGTCCACAACTTTCATGGCAGATATGTACGTTGTGTTTCTGGCATTTCTCAATGTGTAACGTTTGTACGTGTTTGGCTATCTATATCCCTAGGCGCCAGGATAGACGATGCTTAATTTCTTCTTGCATTCTGTTGATGGCTGTCTTATTATGTCCTTGAAATTTTATAGAACTTTTTTATGTTTATCTGCCTTGCGTTGTCTTTGACTTTTCTGTAACATACCAATTTGGATTTGATATAGTTTCAGTGGAGAGTATTGCTTGCTCTATCCAGAGAACTTGTTACAGAATCTGTCAGTTTCTAGCATTAATAATGGCAAGCTAAAAATGTATCCCGCTTGGATTCTGGATCATCATCATCCCTTGTGGTCTATTTACTTGGAGAAAGAAAACAAATGGGACACTTGACAATAACAAGATAAGAGCTCTCTTCTCTGTTCAGTATCAGTGACACATATCCGAATCATCAAATGGATGCAGAAAAGATCTTATTCTTTCGTTTAGTGTATACAGGAAAGCATCATTTTAGTAGAGAGAAAAGGAAATTATAGGAGAAATGTGCATGGTGTTCAAGAATATAAGGACTAGTTCATCTTGGTCTGCTCCAAAAAAGGGCAAAATAATAAACAATGAAGAAATCACACACTTTTGTACATAGCACAGTAGATTCTTTAGCTGCCTGGAAGTTGTGATCCTACTTAGCTTGCTCTTGCCTGTCCTCGGATATCCAAACAATATCCTTGAGGCTGCTAGAGAGATTCTTGTAAAACTGTAAAGTAGAGAAGTGATGGTAGAGACAACCAATCTGCCGAAAGGAATAACCGAAACACATTAAGGAAAAGATAACTGGAAAAGTCAAGTTTATTGACATTTAGGAGAGCCAGGGTAGGATGCTCAATTTCAGATTCATGATTCTAAGATTTAGAGGCATCACTGCTTTTGTCAGGTCAGGTTTGGTTTGTTCATGTAGGTTTTACTTGATGCACGATGTATATACTTGTTTATACTCTTAATCGGTAGATCATGTGTGAAGAAACATTCAGATTTCATCATTACTCTGTGGATCCTCCACCACCACCACCTTACGACAAGCTTTGACCGATGCCAAGAAGATGGTGTAGGTTTGTCTTAATAATCCCAGAGTCTTCTTTAGCTTTTCTTGATAATTCGAGTTTGCTTTTATAGAGATTTTTCTTGTGTTAACTATGAAGAATGCACTGGCAACTTCTTGCAAGTTCAGAAAAATGCTAAGAACATAGATGAAGTTTCAGTTTGTACCTTGTGGAATTCCAAAGTGTCGCCTTTAGCTTTTCGTACCTCAACCATATGTAGAGATGGGGCGACTTGAAATACCTACAAGTTTGTTGGAACAAACATTAGCGAAATGGAATCTTGCAGTGTCTTGGCAAAAAGTGTTGCATCTTTAGGGTACCTCAGTAGCAACTTTGAGATTTCCCTTCCTTCCAGCTTTTATATTTTCCAGCCTCATCTGAAAATGCATTGCTAACAATGAGAAATTGCAAACAAAGTATACTTATTATGATGTACTTCACTATATTTCTGGAATCATCATCATATCAAACCGCATTAGTCCCAATTGTTTGGAGTCAGTTACACATTTCTTATCCATCATTTATGCTTAATGCTATGCTATATCTCTCGAATCATTTTTCTTTTTATAAGACAGACCTTGTAGTTCTTCTTCTGAATACCAAATCCAAGTGGCTTTGCAACCTCTTCGATCTTAGTAATAATCTCCTTGGCTGAGTAAGTGGATGTGAATCTTGTTTCCCTTTTAAATTCCTGTTTCAAAGAGGAATTTCAAATGAGAAGCTACTAAAATAAGAAACTCTTTGCATTTCATGAAACATAATCGAAATATGGTTGGACATCTGAACCTGCTCTTGATTGAACAAATTGCCAAGATCTAGCCCCTTTGACATCGAGATCAGTTCAAAGGCATTCATAGGTGTTGGTTGCTCCTCTTTCTTCTCGGTTACATGATGTTCCTGTAACAGCAACACCGATAAGCTTCACACGATATAAGACTATGTTTGTTGCGTGCTCTTTCACGAAAGCACAAGTTTAAAATGTTTACTAGAAATGTCGGCGGAAGTTGTCTTTGACTCACTTCCGAATCCTTGAAAACAGCACCCACATCATCTGAATTTGCAGCATAGTTCTCCTCGAAAACAGGAGGCGCGTAATCTTTCTTGAACCATTCATCCTCCAATATCTCCGGAATAGTAACACGCTGCAATTAGTTTGAAAGAAGTAGCTGATTTTTACTACTCAAAGTAATTGAAAGTTTGAAACAGTATTGTCCAAAATCAATCAAAAAGAAACTAAAGGAATCAAATGTAGTGAGTTTAACCAGATGAATGAACATCTATTTCATCCAAATCATCAAACAAAGTCCTTACAGTCGATGGATTTGGGTGGAGGATTCTTGCCAACAATCTCATGGCACTGAAGTTTGAAACAGTATTGTCCAAAATCAATCAAAAAGAAACCAAAGGAATCAAATGTAGTGAGTTTAACCAGATGAATGAACATCTATTTCATCCATTTCATCAAAAAAAAGTCCTTACAGTCGATGGATTTGGGTGGAGGATTCTTGCCAACAATCTCATGGCACCGAAGGAAAGCCAAGATGGGCATGTGAATTCAGCAGATGAGATCTGCATGTAGAATGAATAAGTGTAACTTTTCGAAAATGCAACGCGATGTAGAAATCCTGTCTACAATGTAATGCTCACTTTCTTGTACAAGGTCATAATATTAGAATCCTCAAAAGGCAAGTAACCTGCAAGCAGCACAAATAGGATGACTCCACATGACCATAAATCTGCAGTTGCTCCATCGTAGCCTCTGTCGTTGAGAACCTAATAACTCGAGCAAAATTGTTCTAGTCAATTTCACTTTTGATCTTTGAATTAGGAGCAAAACATTCGTTACGAGACAATTATCTCAACCTCAGGAGCAACATAATTTGGAGTGCCACAAGCAGTATGAAGCAAGCCATCATCCTGGAAGAAACACCAAATAGGTTCAAAATTTCGATAAGAAGTTAGATGAAGATAAGGATGAAGTTACCCTGACTTGCTGAGATAATGCACTTAATCCAAAATCTGAAACTTTCAGGTTACCACAGACATCGAGTAATAAGTTTTCTGGCTGTAGAAATGCATTTTACACAATCTGATTATTGTTGCTTTGATGACTTGAACCCCTCATCATAACAAGTGTATGAGGTTAGTGAGTTTACTTTCAGATCGCGATGGTAAACTCCCCTGCTATGGCAATAATCAACCGCATTGATAAGTTGTTGGAAATATCTTCGTGCTTTGTCTTCCCTCATCCGACCATGGTTTACCTGCATGATGCAATTGTTAGACAACATTAGTGTAAATGAAGAAAAGAAAGGTCCTATCTTTGAATTCCATGGCCTTAGTAAATATATTCTCTATTGATTCACATGTCGGGCTTCGATCACTTGAAGGGAGTGCTAAAACATAAATTAGTACTCTCTTTCTTGATAGCTCAAGCTTTTGTTAGCTAACCAAATTCATGATCTATTTCGGAAAGTATATATTTTCTTTCTGGAAATTTGATCTTACTATTTTGTCAAAAAGCTCTCCTCCTGTCGCAAATTCAAGTACAATAAAAATCTTTGATTTGCTTCCCATCACCTGAAATAGGTAAAAACATTTAGCTAGATTAACACACACGCACACACAATCTTAAAGACATCGACAGAAACTTCATATTCCAGCGGCAACCATGTGTGTTTATTGCCTAGTTCTCGTCTTAGATAGAAAGGTCCAAGAATCAACCATAGAATGTTAGGTTGAGGGGAAACATGGAACCAAAATGAGAGCATAAAATTGTTTTTTTGGATCAAAACTTTGTTTTGTGGCATAATTGATCTTCTTTTTTTTTTTTGCATCTTTTAAATAAGTTTCAATCACTTAAGATATGAATGAATGGAGCTTTTGAAGGGAAAATAGATGTCATGGAAAAGGCTTTTGAAGGCAACCTCATAGATGCGAACGACATTAGGATGCTTTATTAACTTCATAGTGGCTACTTCTCGCTTGATCTGCACAAAGATTGTAGGGTTAGTAACCTCGATATTCAGAAATACATTTAGAAGTTTTCAACTGCATCAATGCAAGCTCAACTATCTGAAATCTATTGGTATTCATGTTATTGCAAATATGGCTAACACATAAGAAACTGTAAACTTTTATGACAAATTTAGCTACCTGTTCGACTAATTTGTGTTTGAGAACTTTCTCCTTGTCGAGAATCTTGATAGCAACAGGCTCTCCAGTTTCGATATTCCTTGCAAACTTGACCTTGGCAAAGGTTCCTTCTCCGATCGTGCGCCCCAGCTCATATTTACTGACTCGCTTGACTTTGGTTGTATTCATCCCTTATATCTTTAGGAGAGCTCTAAGAGGTATGAGCTATGAATAGTATTGCCAATGCCTAATGTCCCAAAATTTCTTATATCAGAAAACACACAGAAGATTTTGCAAAATACCATGCATGATTGATAGCACGAATTCCAGAAAAAAGTAGTTAAAGCAACAGATTGATAGTGAATGAAGGAGAGATGTTACTGTGAAACAACAGGAACCTGATAAAATTGCATTTGAGCTGAAGGCAATTATACAAATTAAATAGCAGAAAAAAAAACAGTAAGATCTTGTCAAATAGAGGAAGAAAGTTTGATCTTTGAGCTTGCAACCACGTGATTCAACAAGGAAGAAGAAAAAATGTTGCACACAAGTTTTCAAAATCACCAAGCAACGTCATAACAATACCAGAAATTTCCAGTCTTGGCAGGAAGAAGAAGAAGCAGCCAAACAACCTTTGATTCATCAAAGAAAAAGGGAAATAGAGAGAGGACTGAAACCTGCCTTCTTACCTTCCCTGGAAGCAAGAATACAAATCCACAGAACGACAACAACCCTAAGCCAGCCAGAACAGCGAGCAGTGTGGCTGTTGATAGTCACAGAAGATTCCTCAGAGTGAAAAGAAATTGAGAGAAGCAAAGAAAAAAAGCAGCAGAAATGAGAAGGATCTGGCAAAGGCCAAGAAGGAGGAAGAGAAGCATGTGGTGGTCATTTATATAGTTCCTGCCTTCGCTCTTTCACTGAAGCACTTTTTCTTGTTCTGACTCACTGTTGTTACTGCTTTACAAGGAATCACAGCACGGTGAAGAAAAAAGATGCCGATCACATGTTTTGCTTGTTTATCACCTGTGCAATCTTTCATTAGTTCATCTCTTGTTTTGCTTGTTTATCATCTGTGCAATCTTCATTAGTTCATCTCGTCCATGGACATATGAACATCGTTGAGATGATAAATAAAAAAAAATTTATTATTTGAAATTGAAAGATCAAATCTTAAAATAGATGGAGTATAAATCTTTAAGCTTTGTGTAACTCATTTTTACATTTTTTTTAAATTCTAAAATAAGTAATTAATCATCAAAAGTATTCTCTTAAATAAGTTTGTAATTGTCTCCATGGGTACGTGTGTGTATATATATATATATATTTTTTAATTTATTTTTATAACTGATAATTTTTTTTTATAAAATTAAATTAATCATTTTAAATTTAATATTATTCGATAGATCGAATTAATCACGTATTAGATTATAAAATTGATGATTTATTTTTCTTTTAAATTAAGTGGGGGCAGTCTGAAAGCCCAGTGTAAATTATATCTTTTATGTGGAATTATGATAAATTATTGCATACCTTCATTCAAAGTGTTGTGAATTTCTTTTTTATTATTATTAGCAAAAAGAAGCGGAGGGGTGATGACGAAGTCAAACTGGTTCTTTTTTACTCGTCGCTTTGACCAATCCATTGACGGGTGGGCCAGTCTACAGTGCGTCCGGATAGTGTGGGGAGGTGATTTGTGGGTCTTTGCGTGGGTCAACTACTTCACGTGTTCGACAGATTTAGCGAAAACTGGCTGCCTTGCCGAATTCTGTCACACGATAAATACCTGCTTTATTAATGGAAGGTGTTGGTGGGCCCGAAGCGGTTGTGAGTGGGAATATGATTTGGGTCACTGTGGAACCCAGAGGTTTTGCGCAATTAAAAGGCGGGTAGCATGTGGAGTTGCCTGAGACGGTAATTGAACCAAAGCAGTAGAGGATTAATTCCGAATAATTTATTTAGAGAATGAAAAAAGGATTTATTAATTTAAATTTTCTTTTTCTTTTCTTTTTTCTGAAGCGTGACGAGTAGAACCGAACAGTAGGCGACGAGCGACGGCGGAGCAAGAGGAAGGAAGGAGAGAGAGAGGAGGACCAGGAGGAAGAAGAAGAAGAAGAAGAAGAAGAAGAAGAAGAAGAAGAAGAAGAGGAGGAGGAGGAGGAGAGCGAACTCCAACGACTGTTACTTCGGGTTTTACTTCTTTGACAGCGACGACGACGAGGGATACTCTCCTTCTCCTTCCCCTTTTTGCCGCGGAAGAAGCCCTAATCACCATACCCGTTTCTGATCCGTTACTTCTTTTAAATGGAAGGTTAGACGTCGTTTTTCGTTCAATTCTCGGACTTTTCTTATGGGAAAATTGTGGGTATTTGTTAGATCTGCCGATTTGTACTGTCCTTATAAATGGTCCATCCGCTATGGAAATTTGAAGAATCCATAACCGAATTGGTGGTTACATTGAGCTTGCTGGGATCGGAAAGTTAGGGCTTGTTTGTTGCTTCGTCCTCACTTTACTTTTTCGTTTGACGTCAGTGTAACTTATTTTCCTTTCGAATTTGTGCCCACACTATGATATCACAACTCTTGGCGTACCCAGGCCTACTAAAGAACCTTGGCATCGTGAGACACTGGAAAAGCTGGCGTAACAATAATTCCTTTCGTTGAAAAACCAATCAATAGTCACATTTAACCAACAAGATTCGAAGTTCGCCATCAATGTAATCCTGAACTAACTAGATTAATAAAGATAATAGGAAGTTCATCTGTGGAATTTTATAGATTATTTAATGTGGAAATTGACCATAATAAAGTATACTTAAAATGATATGCCAATGAATTTGAGGTCCTGCAATCTGATAAAATTATAAATGCTAGTGAATAAATCCCTTTGCATTTAAAATAAAAAATTACTAGTAATGGCAAATGAATAAAAAAAATCTCAATTTGTTGTGTCCATCTTCACTAACATATCTTTCTATGGAGTGGGCATTTGAATAGGTATTTGGCATCCTTATGCTTTATACTTCAGGTATTGATATGACTATTCGTGTTGGAATATCATGGATATTCATACTATTCTTCAATTAGGAGGCATCTTTCCCTTTCAGGGTAATAAATGTACTATTCTAGTTTTCTTAGATGGATATACTCTTTATTCATCCACAACACCCACATAACCTATGTATAAGGTTTATGTATAATAATGGATATCTATATATTGTCTGTTTCAAAATACTTTTTTTGATGGGAATGGTAGTTAATTGACAAATTGTTGAAAGCTATTATATATATTAATTAATTAAAATTTGATTTACCATAAGGGATACAGAGAGGTTGCACAGTACCCTAGAATTTTTTCTTCATTTTAATCACTCAATCTTTGCATAATGCCATCTTCTTGTTCAATACAACCATCATAACCAAGGATCCATTATTTGCATTAATAGACTTGAACCTTTGGTTACATAGCGGGGACCCATTCTTTGAGGCTTTACATATGAGAAGTTAGTGCTGTGCAAAACACATATTTTAAATATCATAATTTTTCCATAAGTATGTTCCTCTTCAAGTTCTTCTTATGGCCATCTATCTATTATAGGTATTTGTAATGAAAGTGAAGTTGGACTAGACCTTTATGATCTACCTTGTCTCTAATTGATTAGATAGTTCCCACCTAGAACAAGAAACTTTCTTGGTGAAAAATTCTTCATACATCCAATTTTAAGCCCATGGTTTCTCTAAAAGAAAGAATAATATTAGTGTTTTATGCAAAGGGGCAGATCATGATGGAAGAGAAATGAGCAGAACAATTTCATTCTATGTTAGCGACACCTTTCTCTTTTATATAAAATAACGATTAAGAAATTATTGAAGCAAAAAAAAGTGAATATAATTGGTCTCAAGAGCTTTCTTTATCAGAAGACCTGAAAGGAAACACATTAGAATTGCTTCCTCTTTTATTGTGTAGTATCAATGTGTTCGTTTGCCATCCTAATTAGCTAAGAAGCAAAGAAAAATGCTTGATTTTTCTAATTGGGTTTTATATAGGTACATTTGAATTCAAGAGTGTTAACCTTCATTAAATTTGTGTTATTACACGAGTGGATGGAAAATTGGATTGTCCACTTGTCTAGTATTCAATGTTTTATCTGCATGTAGACTTTTAACAACTCCTAAGAATTTCTTGTGTTTTAACCCAAACTTCTGATGCTAAGGGATCCCTAGATATGTCTATTATTGTACTGTTAGCTACAAGCTGCTGCTTAGTTTTTATTTGTTGGCGGAAAATTTACTTTTTCATTCTGAAGCTTAAGCATTTCCTACCCATTATTGTTGCCAGGTCGGCCCCCAGACCGTAATTCAGTTGAGTCTGGGCTGAAAAGGTCTAGTGTTTCATCAAGAGTTAGAGAATGGGGCTCATCATCTTCCAGTTATAAGGATTTTCTTCGGAAATTTGTGGATAGTGAAATTTTGACAGCAAACCTCGAAGATTGGCTTTCTGGAATGTCTGAGGAATCAGAATTCAGGAAGCCAACTTTTGATGTTCCATTCAAACTCGGAGAACTCCAAAATTTTGATTATGCACTTGAAGATGTTTCATTTCAGCAATTGATACGAATGCCTAGCGCTGTCTATTCATCAACATCTGATGTGGTGGAAGCTACAGCACATCTTGCCATTGAAGATTTCTTACATGCTAGTGTGAAGGGATTGTGGGAGACTTTTTGGAGTCATGATGAACCAGTGCCTTTCTCAGTGGCCTGTGTACACAGCACAAGTTCAAAATTTTATCCTGCTGAAAAGGCTATTGCTAGAGGAAAGCTTGAAGGTATTTGTGCAACTGCTATTTTGCTACAAAGCAGTAGGGATTACCATGGGAAATGGGATCAAATTATTGAGTTGGCTTTATTGAGGCCTGATGTTGGTATCTTAGTGCAGAATGATCAGCGGCCTTCTTCATCTATTCTTGGAGAAGCACTTTTCTTTGCACTCCGTGTGTTGTTAGCCAGAAGCCTTAGCAAGTCATCTACTGTGTCCCATAATGCAAACTGTGTATTTTTGCTTCTTGTTGATTCACAATATGGTGGGGTAGTAAAAGTCGAAGGTGATGTTAGTAGGTTAGATTTTGATGGCAGTGATGTCTATGAATCTGCTACGAAATGGATTGAGAAGCATGCAAAAGTCTCAGTTTCAACAGTTGATCGCATCTGGAACAAGCTTGGGAATGCCAACTGGGGTGATATTGGAACTCTACAGGTTCTTCTTGCAACCTTTCATTGTATGGTTCAGTTTTGTGGTATGCCAAAACATCTACTTGAGGATTTGGCCACAGAACATAGTTCTCGTCTCCAGAATCGTAGAAGTGAAAGGCAATTAGTTGATGTGCATGCTAATGGTACTGGTTTGTTCCGTTTACAGAAACAAAGCCATTCCCCTGAAATTGTAGAAATTGAGGAAGAATGTGTAAAACTTAATTCTGAAGAATCTCTGAAGTTAGAAAAAGGATCAGTTGTATGGATGGAAGACTCAGGGTGTCAGAAGGGTTTTGAGATTGTTGAAATAATAAGAGATACTGATGTTCAAATCTATATCGTCACTCCTGTAGAAGAACCGGGGGAGAAATTTATGCTATATGTTGGTTCAGTTACTTCTAATTTAGAATCTGCTTGGGAGGACATGGATCTGTGGTACCAGGTTCAAAGACAAACTAAGGTGTTGACTCTAATGAAACAAAGAGGTTTAGCCAGTCAGTATCTTTCTCAAATTGTTGCATCTGGAAGAATGATTCACTCTGGCCAGTGTAACAAATCAGCTTCAGGTGGAATTTGCAGTCACCCTTGGTGTGGTACCCCAATCCTTGTGATCTCTCCTGTTGGTGAGACTGTTTCTAATTTGACAAGAAATGGCTTATTTGGACCTGAAGAAGCTCTCCGATGTTGTCATGATTGCTTATCTGCTCTTGCTATTGCTTCTTCGGCCGGAATAAAACATGGTGACATCCGTCCGGAGAATGTGATCCTGGTGAACAATGGCAAGAGGCATCCATTCTTTTGCCTGATCGGTTGGGGTCACGCTATTCTTGAAGATAGGGATCGCCCATCGTTGAATCTTTTCTTTTCCTCCACATATGCTCTACAAGAAGGAAAGCTGTATGCGTCATCTGATGCAGAAAGTCTCATCTACTTGCTATACTACTCATGTGGTGGAGAATTTCCAGAGCTGGATTCAGTTGAATCTGCACTCTACTGGAGAGAACAGTCTTTGTCAAAAAGGGTCATCCAGCAGAAGCTTGGGAATATCTCAGCCGTCCTGAAAGCTTTTGCTGATTATGTTGATACACTATGTAGAACTCCTTATACCCTCAATCACGACATATGGTTGAGGAGGTTGCTAAGAAGCATTGGCGAAGATCTTGGTAAAGAAATCAGCACGTCAAACTAAATTTTCAAGGCAACCAATTGGTAGGAGACCCATCTCTTTCAGGGTAGTGGCGGCATCTTCTACTGTGCAAGTGATACTCTTGGCTAGCTTCTTTCTCGAGCCGATAGGTGAGGGTATTTTCTGCCAAAACAAAGCCGCCTTGTCGTCATTTTTTTGCACACGATTTAGTTAGTTTGATTTGCTTCACATATTTGCTTGAATTGTCGTGTTCCAGTCACTACCACCAGCTCAATGCCCTTGTCATCAGACCAACGCGATCTCTGCGGTTTCGGAAATAACCTTTTGCAGTGATTTCATCTGCTTCTCTTGTTTTTACACTGTAATATTTGTAGTGACTTAGTCCCAATGAGTGTCGTCTCCAGTTTCAACTACACCTTCCTGTAAGTAAATGTGCGGGGTTTAATTTCTAACAAATAGTAACAAGATTGTATTCTCCATTTATCTCCATGTCAAGTGATTCAAAAGTCAGGTTAGGGAGTTTTTTTCCTCATGAAATGTTATACCATGAAGTAATTTATCTTAATTTGACTGGGTTATCTTTTTTAAGATAAAATGATATCTTTAGTGTTAATTCTTAGGAATATCTTTGTTGTTTTAAATGTTTAAAGATTCTCAATAAAAAGTTACTTAAAGCTTGGGCTTGTGCCAAGCCTAGCATGCGGACTGACCTACTAAGGCTCATGTCTAAATTCAGCTGAATTAATTGATATTTTCAAACTTTCGATTTCGATCGATTCAGTTGTGTAATTCGAAATGACTGATATTTTGCTCACCCAAGCTGTTTGTCATAGACCATTCAAACAAATTAATTCATTTACAGTTAAAACAAGATCAAAATTAATTCTTTATTTATCATTCATGTGCTCAATGTGAAATAGAACTAGAACTTGAATAATATAGTTAAAATTGTTATCATAAAGTTTACGGTTCCTATGAAAATTTAAGATATCGCTTAAGATATCAATTTTTTTATTTTTTTTTTATCATATATAGCTCAGTAAATCCAAATCTCATGGTAAACAATAAATATGACGCATTAATCTAGTGACACATGGTTGGTGGAAGAATCATAGTTTAATTCTCTTCGTCTCTCAACCACTATTTCAATTAGATGAGCTCGACTTAATTAGTTCTCCTCTCTTCTTTCAATTTTTTCCTCTTCATTCTACACCAAAGAGATCTCTTTTCCACAAAAGTAAGTGCTTAAACCAAATCCGATTTTCATTTTTTTTTTTTCACGAAAAAGTGTTTATCATTCTGTGGTGTTCCATGGTGTTTATTTAATAGACGATATGATTTATTTTATAGTTTTTGCAATCATTTGTCTGGTTAATTTGGTATGTAATAGAAATGATCACTGATGTTCAAAATCTATTCCATATCTGATGTTTTTGTCTTCTAAATGATCACATTGTTTCTGGAAATTAATTGTATATAAATAATGCATTGCGCGATCTACTGATCATCTCATAAGATCATGTTTATGATATTGTTCATGAGAATTTTTTTAGATTAATATGAACTTTATGATGATTTGAAGGAAGGTAAAAGGATCATGCACTTCAAGTGTTTGATTGTATGCCTCAGTTAATAGTAAGTTTCTATTTACGACAAATGATTCATATCGATTCGGTTCATCATCCTCTTCAGTTATATGTATGCAATTTTATCATTTCTCTAGCCATTATTGATGCTGTGGAGGTTGAATGATCGCACTCGATTCACTACTTTAGTTTCATGTCGGTTTGTTCTTACCCGCACATCGATCTCGCAGAGGGAAATCAAAAAGAGAAAAGGAGTAGGATACAACAATTGATGAAAGATTTGTGATGTGCTTCAGGAAGACAAGTTGGATATCTGTAATATGCCATCTTCTTACTCTTGGTTTGGCATGCTTCCTGTTCTTGCTGCACAAGTTCCTTCCTTCTCTATTCGCTCTAGTTCTGAATTGTGTCCCGGTCATCGTCTGCGCGATTCTTCTCCTTGGAATCCTTTTGAGCTACAGCGAACTGAACATCCCTGGCCACGATCAAGATGGTAGCAGCGCAGCAGCGGAGACGTCCGTGAAGCTTTCTTTGGTTGCAAATGGCCTCGGCGCCAAGAGTGATAGAAAGTTCAAAGGCAAAGCTCATGGTGGAAGCAGAAAGGAGACACGAAGAACAGGAGTCAGGACAATTGTGCTGGGAAATGAGAGGGACAATGCAGATGGAAAAGAAGTAGAACAAAGCAAAGTCGATCAGATAGGTGCTACTACTTCAGTTTCATCGAGTTGCTGTGGCGAGGAAGAAGATGTGAGCAAGAGGAACTCTGTTAAAGGCGATGAAGATTCTGTGGAGAAGCAAGAAGTGGAGGTTGTAACAAAAGTGGACAGTGGTTATGATTCTTGTGTTGGTTCTCCTTCATGGCATGTCGATCTCAAGGTTGTTTCTTCGGAGTGCGAATCAGATGAAGCTTTGAGCTCCGATCACTCGGCAGCAACCGGCATACCGCTGCTCGATGAGCTCGACCCGCTTGTCTCTGGAAAGAATTCTGATGGCGTATCGACAGTCTCCTCCGGCGATCATGAAACAGAAGATGGTAGTGTGGAAGAGGAAGCTGAAAACCAAGATGATGAAGATGATGATGAGGCACAGGAGGAGGAGGAGGAGGAGGAGAAAGGAGGAAACCCAGTAGCAGCAGTAACATGGACTGCAGATGACCAGAGGAGCCTTGTGGAGCTTGGCAATTCTGAACTCGAAAGGAATAGACGTTTGGAGAACTTACTCGAAAAGCGAAAGGCGAGGAAGATCCTCGAGAAGAATCTAATCGACTTGGACGATGACAGTGAGGAGAGGCTGCAAGCTCATGGCCGACTTCTCCCGATCAATGCGCCTAGAAGGAATCCATTTGACATCCCTGAGCTAGATGAAGTTCCAGGCTCAGCTCCTTCTATGCTTCTGCCGAGGCAAAACCCGTTCGATATTCCATTTGAGCCAGCAGTTGGTGAAGATAACTCGAGCCAGAAAGAGTTTGTTGCAGTTCCACCGCGTGATTCTTTCTTCAGGAGGCATGAAAGCTTCAGTGTCGGTTCAATTTTCGAGTTTCGACAACCGATGGCATTCAAGCCTTATAACTTTGGTGCCGAAAAGATTGGATCAGAGAAAAAAGACTATGAAGGTCCTAGCAAACTTAGTTCGATGCAACAATTCGATTCAGTTTCTTCAGTTGCCAATCAAGACAATGCAACTCCTGTTAAACATGAACCAGAAACAACCAAGAAAGAGCAAACCGACCGAGATACCGAAACGGAAGGCGATACTAGTGAAGCTTCAGTGCTGAATTCACCCACTTCATTTGCAGAACGAGATGGAATGGTTAAGGAAGACTATGAGTCGAGTTCCTCCAACACATCAGATGCAGAGAAGCAAGAGACAGACCCAATGGATGGTGCATCTGGATCGAATTTAGGGGAGGTGGAAGCTGATTGCAATCACGACAACCATGTTGAACCTGTTTATGATTCAAGTCCAACAGCAACTGAGCGATCACACTCCAATTTAGCACTCGATGAAGCTTTCCACATTTCCGGTGATTCACATCTTTCAGTTTTGAATTCTCATTCCCCTTCAGCACCTCAACGATTATACCTCATCTTTTGCAGATAAAGGAGGAAGTCCCCCTCAGGAAACCGACGAAACAAATGCCTCATCAATCGCAACAAGAACAGAAGAAAGTGCACAGGAACCTGAGCATGAAATTTCATGGGTTGCACCTACAAGCCTGGCATATGTAGACCAGAATGAGTCGGTGTCGAAGGAGGTATCGATGATCAATGAGCGTGATGTGATCGGCGATGAGTTGACCAGAGTTCGTGATGATTTTGATGGTCCAGCTTTGGCACCTTTACCAGATCAAGCAGAAATGGAGAGAATGGTGCACTCAAATTCATCAGCTGCTGTGGAGAATGAAGCAAAAGAAGAGAAGATAGCTGAATCTGAATTGTAGTTTTAGTCCAATAGATTATGTTGCTCAACTTTGCGTTACACTTGTTCATCATTTATGGCATTTTCCTTGAGCCAATGCTCATACCCAAAGATTAGAACAATACACTGTTTTTTGTCATGGCATTGAACTTTTTGAATCCATCAGAAGAAAAAAAAAACTTCAATGTTTAATATTCAGTATTTACAATCAGATGTTACAGATAGTTGTAGCTTAATTTATGACTGCAAAGCTCTGTCAATGGTGCAGATGGTAAGTTCCCTTGTTGATTTCATGTTTCATGTGTAGTTCACGGCACTCATTGCTGCAAAATGCAATCTCTCCCCTGTAAAGCCAAAAAAAAAAGAAGAAAAAAAAAAAGGAATACAGTCAGGGAATTTGCAGAAATAAGTTTGGATCATCAAATAAAATAAAGGTACATCAACTATGAAAGATCTTAATTACCTGTAAATATAAATGTCATGTCCAGTTCCAAGTGATCGTCGGCATACTCCACAAGTTTTCAAGAAGTGGAGGGTGGGAGTTGTGCTTTTTGTTGACGGTCTCTCCTTCGAAGAAGAAGAAGAAGAAGAAACAACTTTAGTTTGTGGATCAAGTTTGGGGAATTGTATGTCCCTTTGGCTTCTTGTTCTCGATAAGTTTGTGGATGGATGGTGTTGCGCAGACATTACTACTACCTTGCCACTTCTTGATCGCATGCGGAAGAACTGCTAGATTTGTGGCGAAACCATTGATTTATATATAGGATCCATTACATTATGAAGAACACCACCATTCGTTATTATTTAAATATCAACCTGATGAAGAGGATAAGAAAGAATTAATTAATGTCTTAAGGAATGATGTAATGATTAAATTCTTTAAATAATTAATTAAGTATTTAAAAATTAAATTTTAATAATAATTTTTTTTAATGAAATGATAATTTTAAAAATATTAATTTAGTCATTTTTATAATTATAATGAATTTGAAAATTTTGAATAATTAAAGAAATGACAACTCTTCGAAATAGGGAAGTGACATGACTTTGATTTGACATGCTAACAACAAACAATCTGGTGGAGTGGCCAGGTGAGCCGCCGCCATTGCCAAACACTGGATTTTAGATTTTAGTGTAGGCTCAAAGTTAAATAAATGCTATTGATGTTTATACTTCAAAAGGAAAGAAAAAGATAGCAAAGAAAAAAAAAACAACAGAGAGAGAAAGAAGAAAGCAAAGGAGATTGTTAGATTCAATGATTGCAACTTCAGTAAATTTGTGATAACTTAACCTTGAGTTCATGGCGGCTGCGACAGATTTGTGGCCTAGTCGTAAGTGGCTCGTCGATTGGCTATGGCCATGAATCAACCACGAGAAATTCACTGTTGAGTGAGGCCACCGGAGATGATTACTAAGAGAAAGAAAAATTGTCATGGACGGAGACACTAAAATGAGCATTTCATTTTTTATCATCATAAATAAAAGTAAAATTCATTTTCTTCTTAAAACATATTAAAAAATGAATTTGGTAAAAATTAAAGAAGCATCCTAAATTATATAAATCATTTAAAGGGTGTCTTTTTAAAAAAAAATCAAAAAAAAGATAACCCCAAAATATCTCATATTTAATATTATTATAGCAGCTATATGTTATAATATGTAGAAGCTACTAAGTAACTGCTATAATTATTTTAAAATAATTTTAATTAATTTAAAGTAATTTTGATGAAGTTTAAATAATTTTGATTAATTTGATAAAAAATATTTTGATATAATTGTATTTAGAGTTTAAGATTTAAGGTTTAATATTGTTAAGATTTAAGGTTTAGCCCTAACATGTAAAAATTACTCAGTAATTATTATAGCATGTAAAAACTACTCGGTAGCTATTACAAAGTGAAAAATCACCTATTTTAGAGTTTAAGATTTAGGATTCAAGATTTTAAATTTTAAGATTTAACCATGACATATAGAAGCTACTCGATAGCCATTACAGCATATACAAGCTACTGGTAGTTACTACAATATAACTAAAATTTTAAACCTTAAATCATAAACTTTGAACACTATTATATCAAAATATTATTTACCAACATAATCAAAATTATTTAAATTTATTCAAAATTATTTAAATTTTATCAAAATTAATTAAAATTCATCAAAATTATTTTAAATTAATTAAAATCACTGGAAAATAATTGTAGTAGCTACTAGGTAGTTGTTACAATGTGTAGAAACTACCAAATAACTGCTACAATACTATAATAATATTATATTATGTGTTAAACATTGTAGCAATTATCTAATCGTAATTATTACAATAACATTAAAAATAAGAATATTCTCAAGATAAAATATCTATGGGAAATCATTTTGATTTATTTTTTTTTGAAAAGGGTTTACTTTATTTGGGGCTCTTTTGTTTTTTTTTCAAAATAATTCATATATGAGAATTTTTAAAGCCATCTATCTATTTTTTCTAGAGGGGTAAATAGAGAAAAATATCTCAATTTTTATGTAATTGATTCTTTTTCCTCTCTCTCTTTCGCACTTCAAAGTAATTAGAGAAAGAAAGCATTAGGATGAGATTCGATCAATTATCTTCCGGATTAATCTATTTGAAATATTAGATACTTAAATTTTAAAAAAAAATCAGAACATTAATGCCTTGGAATGGAGAGGGAGAGACTTCAATGGCTGTTTTTTTCTTTCAGAGAGTGACATTGTCACTAGTTGTCTATTTAAACATTTAAATTTTAATTGAATTGATAGAGAAAGAATGAAGCTTTTTTTTTCATTCATTTCATTCCACTCTAGGAAACACAATTGGTTCTTACAGTAGAATAATAGGTAAGGAATGATATAGTTATTAAAAGTATTATTGAGCAAATAAGATGAAATAAGTAAATAAGGAATAAGTAATATATATAATTATATAAAAAAAACTATTTCATAGTCAATTTCATAATAAAAAAACACAGAAACAATTATTTCAGAAAAATTAATCGTGAACTAATAATCATTCCCATAAATTATATAGCAACTTGCCATGCCAAACTCATAAACATGCTTTTATATATAGAGAGAGAGTTTTGATAGTCTACACACCTTATCATATATAATCATGTGCACTTGCTGAGTTGGCATAATCCTGATAACTGATTATCATCATACATATTTTGATCAATAATGTGCAGGTGGCCACCTCAGCAGATGCTCATGGTTATGTAGGGTAAGGTGTGCAGACTAACAGAACTATATATATATATATATATAATTATGATATCTTGCATACCTCTATATGGATGATTATGAACGACATCCTATGTGGGCATCTGACACGACCAAAATCTAGATTTTTTAATTCCTCTCTTCCTTCTCTCTTCTTTCACGTAGGTTTTTTTTCCGCTCTTTCTCTCCCTTCATTCGTCCCGTCTCTCCATCTTTCCTAAAACTTAAGTCCTAAACCCTCTTCACCTCTCTTCCGCTCCTCTCTTCCTCTCGATTCCAATCCTAGACACAGGTCATCTTGTTCAACTCTCAGCTTGCAGCAAGTGAATTAGGGATTTTATCAAAACTATACTAGTCATCTCCTTCCTCTCCTTGTTGTACTCGTGTTTCAGAATGACGCAAGAAGGTGTTGCAAAGATATGTTGAGTGTTTGTCTTTTATCCACCATCGTTTCTAAGAACTAGATGTTTAAAAACTAGACGTTCACTTTGGCGCTTGATTTCGAAGAGCAACAACACCCTGAAAGCAAGTATGAACTATTCTCTGCATGATGGTACTGGTTTTCAAAATTGGACACTAATGTGGTGCTATTTTTTTTAAAAATCAGCACCTCATTAGTGTTGGTTTTATCAAATCAGCATCATATTGGTACTGATTTTTTACCACATTGGTGCCCAATTTTGAAAACTAGCACTATCATTGGTGTTGGTTTATAAAACCAGCACAACCCAATTTTAAAAAATAGAAAAGTCATACCAACGCGGTTCAGTGTCTGAAAAATCAACATCACTGTGGTACTGTAATATGAAAACTAACACCAACTCAACATATTGATAAAGACTTAGAAGTCAAAAGACATAGTGTTATATCAATGTCAAAATCTTAGAACCATTATTTGTGTATATGTACATTTGTTTACTTATGTTAATAATATATATTTTAAATAATTTTTGTCAACACTTGATGTTGGCAATAAATTCCAACAGACCAATATTTTAAGTCACTTTAATGATTTTTTTTACCATCCAACAATGAAAGGAAAGAATCGTGGGTCTATTCATTTACATGATCGACACAAAGCGATCATTAAATAGTCTCCTTTTGCTATTTTTTTGGACATACAGGATATTCAACAAATCATGGTTTACTGGTGAATATATTTCAAAGTTGGGATTCAACATCTCAAACCTTTATATTTTCAAGTACATTTTCTACTTTTGAAAGTTAGAAGCACATTATAGAACACTAATCATTTTAAATTTTCAAGTATCCTAATTGCTTTTACTAGAAGAGATGTATCTTTGTTACTTAGTATTTCAGATGGAGGTGCTTCCGTTCCTATGAACTCAACTAATGCATTGAGTGACCTCTTTCTTGCTCACTTCTCTAATAAAAAAGAACTTACTAGATAAAGAATTGAGGAGTTGTTTAAACTCTATTCTCATAGAGTTGAAATAGATGATGATATTTTAGTATTTTATAAATTATACATTTTATATATATTTGTTTGTCTGTTATTTTCTTCTAGTACATATAAGGTTCTATTATGTCTTATAGATATTGTAGATGATTTTAAAAATCTAGGTAGATTCAATTGGGTTGAAGCGATTCATCAATTTATTACTCCCCAATTACCTACCATCGGGGATCTTTTTTATTCAAGTCAGTCATATCAAATGAGCACTCCAGTTTCATACCAAAAGGGATTTGCTAGTCTTTTGCCTGTAAATTATTTTTTAATGGTAAATGTGAATTTTTATATGATTATTATATATGTAAGATTTCGTATAATAAAGCAGGCATGATTTTTGGAGCATGTCCCAATCCATAAACTATATGATACTGAAGTGCATGAATAAATAAGCGGATGTCTACTCCTTCACATATTAATAAGGTGAGAGCTTTGTTGGACCAAGTCTTACCTGAAGAGGTAAATATCGAAGACTATCACCTAACTTTTATTTGCAGTTTCTAAATAATTATTTTTAATTTGATAGGTTATTAGTGAACTAATCCTTACCCCTTCTAAAAATACATTAGTAGAAAACCTCCCTTACCTCGATGATACCTACATCCATTAAAGATACCACCGATACATGATATAGAAGTTAGATGACCAAGTGATAGTGAATGACCTAATTGTATTATTCATTAGAACCGAATCAAGGAGCTAACAATGGAATGCAGCTAAATGAAAGGGTGAAAGAATGACTTGGAATAATAGAAAAGCAAAGCATCTTGACTGAATCAAGGGACACTATAGTGGATTCTCATCTTGAACCAGTTGCTTCTAGAACAAGGACTAGGAGAGGACGTGATCGAAGTCGCTATGATTACAGGGATACTCCTATTGATAATCTTATGTGGTTCAAGCTTTTACCACAGAAAAAGAGAAGCAAGATAAACATCTGCAAGCCTTCTGAGAACATCACAGAACAAGGAGCAAAAGTTATTCTTGACTAAGGAAAAGAAAAAATTGATATGTATGATACGCAAGAAGAGGAAGAGATTATCTCAATTCCTGAAGGAAACTTTGAAGAAGAGGCCAAGAAAGAGGTTGAAAGAATTATCAAACTTAATAAAATAAGATTGCAAGTCATTACAGTAAGTTTGTATTTACACATCAATTAGTTTGATTTCAATTACTAATTATATTTTTTTTATTTATGGTAGTATGTCAAGAAATAATTTAAAACTCCAAAGAAAAAAAAAACAAGATTAGGATGTCGGTTACTTGTTAAATACATTGAAAAAAAATTAAATTATGATAGTTTCAACCCCTCATTACATAGTTAATTTAATTCTGTCACAAGTTTAAAAATTCACAGGTTCTAATATTTATTTATCTTATTGAAAGTAATTGATTTTCTTTGCAAGTCTACTACATAAATTATTTCGGAGGAAGCACCTTTTTATTTAACTACGACTTTCTTATAATCTAGTGTAAATACTAATTGTGGCAAAAGGCGAAACGCTCGCCCTCAGCGCCCCCGCCAATCCGTCCCAGGACCAACACGGAGGAGGTAAATCACGGGGACTAGTCTAACTAGCCACCAGTGCATGAGAGATGACAGCAACCTAGCTACTAGCCAGGATTTGAACCTCAGACCTCATTATGGCAACCCCTCATGCACTAGCCATCAGTCCATCCCGTGGGGACTTATTTAGTTTATCCCAACTATAACTAGTAGTTGATTGATTTAATTTATTTAAATTTTATCAAAATACCAAAGTTTTAAAAAAAAACATTCTTCTTCTTCATCTTGCTCCCGCTGTCGCCGCCTGCTGCCACCTCCGGCCTCCACACCTTTGTGCGTCGCTGCCGTAGGCGCATGAAGCTTCGGCGATGACCTATGTGCGTGAAGGAACGCGACGTCGCCCCGCTCTCGTTCAATGACTGCGCTTGGCTTCGATTGTGCTATGATCGTTCCGAGAATAATTTCAAAAAAGTTTTTTATTTAACATCCGAAATCGAGAAAAATCTTGATAGCCCGAGGTAATCCGATTTCGAGTTTGATGCCCCGATTCATGATGTGTGCTTACGTTTTGAAATTGAGAAAAATCTCAAATCAAATATAGTTAATTAGTTATTGTGGATAATCATAGGTGAATAACCTTAGTTATCCATGATAATTCTAAACTAAATGTGTCTTAAAAATATTTACTATTTGGATAAACGTGAATATTTATCGATTTATTATACAATAATAAATAAAATAAAGTCATTGCTCAAATTATTTGATAATTTTTTAATAGTTTAACCTTTGAGTTAAAAAGTGCAAAATCATATTATATGATTTTGTATTACACAAACATGATTGGCCGCTTTCATTCTCATTGCTCATGTGTACACGTGACGACAGCTAGTTACATCATTTCAAAATTATACTTTTAGCATTAAAATAAAAACTACAGAATCTATTAATTTTACTCAGAAAATAATTGTGTACTATATAAAATTTATTAACTTTTGTTCCTATAATTAATATTTAATTTAACTAATGCCGTCAATATTTAAATCCCAATTAACTTTTTGGTAAAAAATTTAAAAATATACTTAATTATTAATTATTACAATCCTCAAAAGAATATCCTCTACTTTAAAAATCGAAAGTAAACTTTATTATATTTTTTATATTAAAAATATTTTTATTTGGAGATTTATATTGTGAAACTACACTATCTCTATGACTGTGATAAATTATTAGTAATCCGTACGGGATGAGCTGATGATTAATACATGAGGTGTTGTCATCATGAGGTCTGTGAGTCAAATCCTGATTAGTAGTCAGGTTCTTATCCTCCCTTATGCACTAGTCACTATTCGGATTAGCTAGACTGACTTCTGTGATTTACCTCCTCCGTGTTGATCCTGGGACGGACTGACGGGAGCACTGGAGACGAGCGTTTCGCCTTTTGTCACCGTGATAAACTATTAGTATCTTCATACAAAAGTGATAGATTATTAAAATATTTTTTTAACTTTTTAATTAAACTTGATTAGAAATATTATAAATAAAGTTTTTTTATTAAAAACTATTTATTAACTTGTCAATATTATTTAAATTTAATTAATATCATTTTTTTAAAGTCAAAATTATTATAGTAATTATTTAGTGGTTGCTATAGTAGTATTGTAGTAATTTAAAAATATTTTTAATATTTTTAATTAATTTTTTTTTATAGGTTGATAAAAAATTCAATATAAAAATATTTTTTATATAATATTTTTATCAAATTAAATTAATTTATTTTAATATATTATATATTATTTTAATTAATTTTATTATTATTTTTTAATAAAAGATGACTATATTGATCTTGGGCGTCGTGTTGATTTTTAGATTATGTGAAAATTAATTCTATTACTAGGAACATTGAAATAAGAGTATTTCAATAAAAATATGTGATAAATATTTTTTATTTTCTATTTTTTAAAAGTTAAAGAGATTATTTTAACTATAATAATTGATGGACACAATTAAATTTGTGAAATTCAATTTTTAAATTTTCTAAGATCATATTTGTTACTTCTCTCGTCAAGCACTGAGGTGCTAAATTTCAAACAATAATATCAAAATATATTTTAAGATTTATATAATATTAAAATAATATTAATTTTTAAAAATTAATCACACAATGTTATTTTTT
>JBBUKS010028948.1:0-11197 GCA_038050645.1 Hedychium gardnerianum
CTACTGTTATAGGCGAATGATCGTAGATTATCAAATGTGCAAGATGAAAGGATAAAAAATCTTGCATCAGGACCTCTCCGTAACATAACTGTCTACTCTGGTTATTATGTTAATGGATTCAGATTTCACGTGGCACAACGGGATTCACAAAGGCTTACATATAATTCTGGCGTTTGCGTAAAAGGATCCACAAACAACAATGATATTCAATTCGATTATTACGGTAGACTTGAGGAAATTTTGGAGGTGGAGTATCCTGCTTTACCTTTCAAAAGGTGTGTATTGTTCAGATGTTCATGGTATGATCCAACTCCAAGAACAGGTACAAGGATACATTATTTGTACAATTTAGTTGAGGTTAATGGACTTAAAAGATTCAATAAGTTTGAGCCTTTCATCTTGGCGGTACAAGCTAGTCAAATTTGGATTTATTTTCGATCGTGTACTTGACGTCATAAGCCGGATCGACTCTCAATAGTATGTTTTTGAGTTTTCTGATCGTGTAGATCATCTTTATTGTTTAGTTTTATCATTATACACTGCGTAATTGTGCAATACCCAGATAAGGTATTTTTATTATCTATTACACTGCGTGGATGTGAATACCCGTGTGAAGTATCTTTATGTATTTGTTTATGATTATGTATTCAGGAATATTATCAGCTGTACAGAAGAGGTGTTGTCTATTTTTTCGACGGATAAATATACTCTCGAGAATATTTTTACGCAAAAACAACAAGCCAAATTTCATAAATGAAAATTAATATCTTAAAAGGCATAAAAACAAAGACAGATCGAGAATTTTAGATTTGGGGGTCGGGTTGATGCATCTTCTAGTTATGCAATTCACTAATTTGTTAAGTTGTCGATTCGACGAATGCTCTGAGTTTTGAGTTGATGAAGTGGATATCGAAAGGTCGAGATGGACGCCGAACAAATTCAGAACCTAAATCTGAGTTATATGAGGAGCATCGCCCGAGGAATAAAGACATCAAATCTTGTAATGAAGTAATCTCTTTAAAACAGATTTATTCCTTTCGATGATATTAAAAAGTTATATTTAAATATCTATTTCTCAAAATAAAATGATGAAATTATTATATAATCTAAAACAGATTAACATAATGAATTAAACATATATCATGAATATCTACTTAACAAAAAATTACACGATAAAATAAAAGAGGAAGAAATAAGGGATCAGACTCTTACTTTCTTCTATACCAAGAAAAAAGGCTCACTTCTATCTTTTGCACATATTCTTTTATTCTTTTTACAAGTTTAAGATATGCCTCCTGAATGGTTATCCATCTTAAGTAACAACAGATAAGTGGCACCATCGAATGCATAGACACATGTGTTTATCAGACAAACATACATGTCGTGCATGCAAATCAACCCATGTGGTGTTCAAGCATGTAACACTTGTACATGATCCCCATAAACTGATGGTTAGTATATAAGATATTATCATAATAAGATCTTAGGATCAAATCTTGATTAATAATCAAGTTCTTGTCTTCTTTATATACTAGTCTTCGGACTGACTAGATTAGCCCTCGTGATTTATTTCCTCCATGTTAGTCCTGGAATGAATTGACAGGGACGCTGGGGACGAACGTTTCACCTTTTGCCACAATATAATACTTGTACATGCATGCAACAATACACGTGGTGTGAGTGTAATTCAAATCCCAACAAAAACAATTCATGCAACACAAATAATAATAATAATTAAATTAAATTAAATAACGTCAAATTTAAAATAATCAATTCAATTTCATAAAAAAATTCATCCATCATCAAAATAAATTAAAAAATATTAATAAAGACTCATCCAAATAGTTAATATTCTTAAGTCTATTTCTCACTAGAGGAAAAATTCATATAATATGTCATAGCTAAGATTCGAACCTTAGATCTCTTGGTTATTTATTGGATGACCTAATTATTGCACCATTACCCGGAAGCAACCCATGCAACACAAAGTCCATTGATTTTGCATGATGTGACATTGATACATGATGACATAAAATAAAACGTTCATTCCTAGTACTTTATCAATTTATCTTAAGATCAACATAAAGAAGATAAATCATGAATGATTATTAATTCGAATAATGATCAATGCACGGAGAAGGACAAGAACCTAGCTACTAGTCAGGATTTGAGTCTCAAATCTTATAGTGATAATATTTCATGTACTAACCAATAGCCCGTCCTGAAGGGACAACACTGATGCATGCTTTTACAAGAGAAGGGTGATAAATATTGAATTATCCATGTGGACATATTATGTCCTAACCGTGGTCCATTGCGTACAGTAGAGTTCACATAAGAACTCTTGGGTTGGTGCAATCCGGATATTGGATTCGCACCCCCTCCTGCATTATATATCAGTCTTAATGCCACAACTTATAATGTGGGGCTATAACCCACAAGTCATATTTTCATTCACATTTTTTCAACAATCTCCCATATGAATGGAAACAGGATATATGATAGCCTTCGGCAGTTGAGTCGTGTATTCCTTGTGAAAATTTATTTGCTCACTGCTGATCAGTAAACGTGGTATCTTTGAAATGTTCTGTCATTTGTGTAAGCATGGATAAATCTCACCCAGGACTCTCCTTAATATAACTCAGCTCTTATGTGCACAGATTACTATTCTCTTTAATTTCATAGAAGCCATCTTTCTTGAGTAGCCAGGAGAGTCGCTAATAGGCTAGGAAAGGAGCCTGAAGTAGACCAGTGGGGAATAAGCCGAAGGGGAGAACCAGTCTTGAATTCAACAAAGCAAGTCATGTCGTGTCATAATGAACATAATGCAAGACTTCCATTTAACAGGCTAGAACATAGTCATTATAATTTTGATGCTAACAGCACAACTAACCTAAACTATATTAGGTAGTCAAGAATAAAACAAAAGAGGAGCCTTGATACTAAAATTGTTGTCATGTGACCTAGTGATCACGGATTTGAATCACGAAAACATCCTCTTGCAACAACGTAGGCTAAAGTTACATATAATAGATCCTTCCCCACTGCCCTTAGTAAGGAATAATACAGTACATGTAAAAGTTATTGTAGTAGATATGTGAGTGCTACTATGTTTTTTAGAGACCTTGGAGGTTGTTGCTAAGGTCCTGGATTTGAAGCTTGCCTTCATCAAATCTTGCTCCCATGCCATTCGCCTTCGCCTTTCCTTAAAGTAGATATGCAAGTGCTAAGATTGATACGATGGAGAAAATAGAATGAAACTATTACTATGTAAGCAATAAGGGTCCAATATATATGATTATAATATAAGAGAAAATAGGTTAAAAATAATAAGAACATGACTATATAATTAGACAAGTGGAATTAATTTGGATTGAAGGTGTCAAGTCTAGAGGGAGAAGAAACTCGAGTTAAGATATGTAAAAGACTTAAAGATTGAATATTGATGGCAATATAGTTTTAGATTCAGTGGTAGAATAAGAAAAGCATAGTCCACCTCAAATTGCCGAAACTCAGTTTAGTCAAATACAAAGGAACAAAGAGCTAGAAGGCATGAGGATGGGAAAAGATTACACTCTCTCAAAAACTTCTGACAGTTTAAAGTCAATTCTTCAAGTAGCTCAGATAAATATAAATTTCAAATGGCTTGAGCACTTTCCTGAACTCTCAGAATTCCTTAATCATATGAATCTACAGCAGGTACTCAAGGCTGGGTAATTGATATTTTGAAGCACAAAAATATGAGGCTCTCAAAAGGTTAATCAGCACATTTTGCACAGAAGTTTTATTATTGCACAAGGTACGTGATAAATGTCTAAATGATACCCTATGTAGTAGGTCAGTACACTGTATATACTTTTTCACTGGCACCCCAAATGAGAGGGCTACAATCCTATGAACTATATTTATGACTTGGACAAAACATCAATTATAAATAACAATATATGCTTAAGAAAAGCTCATCAAACCAGTCCATTTAAAGAATTAAACAAACATTCCACAAGGACCAAAGACATAGATTGACCTTCATACTCACAGTGCATTGTGCCTTATAGTATCTAGTCTAGCATATAGAACTAGATTGTTACTACTTCTCCAGACAATAAATGAAACATCAAAGACCAAATTCTATATGAAATGTTTAATCACTACCTTCGCTGTAAAAGGTAATCAACTAGTTTCTCGAGAAGTTCCTGCTTTACATTGAAGAGTTAACATAAGTTAAGAAATATAGTTACATGTTCTTAAATGAAAGTTCACACTAACAAACCAAATCTTCCATTAGGAATCTGATGGTAAAAATGATAACTTGGCTCCAGCCAAGGCCCAGTAGTCATTCCATAACAGCACTATCTAGCATGCTTAACCCAAAACATCTATCCACTAAGAAAGAGAAGGTAATAACTTAATGAAGAGCTTCTTTTAAAAAAAGTTCATCTTTTTCATATCCAAAACTTGGATCCCATAAAGATCTAAGTACAAAGTTATGTTTGTCCATGTTTCAATTTTTTTATATCATCAAAGAAACGACTTGTAAAACATTTTAAAGGCAGCCATAATCCGTACTTAATGTTAAATAGTTTGGGAAAGAAGTTGCCCAAGACCATAGTAGTTTTTTTGGCCAAGAATGCTGACAATTTATATAGAATCAGGGTGAGCCATAACAAAATCCAGCAGTTAAGGGCTAGCAAGGCTGAAAATCTATGTTGCATATAAGGCACTAAAATATCAAGAACATTGGACAAGTTTACAGAAATTCTAGAGTGAGCAATTCAAAAAATATCAGCCTCCAAATTCAGGCTGAAATTTTTGTGCAAAAAAGAAGCATTTTCTTACATAAAAAAATCACCCAACGATCAAAATAAACCAGAGATAAAAAAAATGAAAAACCTAAGCGCTTATTCCTTGTTTGAAGGTACGAGTGGGTCTTCGATCATCGAATGGAAAACCTAGGATTATTGCTTGGATCCATCATCAGGATTCTTTCTACACGGATAAGAAGAAGTAAGCCTCTTACCGAGACTGGAGTGAGGAATTCACTATAGATGAGGTCAGATTCCCAAAATTGAGACCGACACCGCTACGAATCAGGTAACTGGTGTGACGAGAGGCAGACAGAGAGGGCGAGCTGCGCGCGTTGGCAGTGCGATCGCTTGAGGGCGGTTCCGGCGCTGGAGCAGAGGCTTCGCACCGCCTCGGACTCCTCGGGACAGCACGCGGCCACCATGCATTCGGCCAGCGAGCGGTTCAGGTGTCGGCACAGCACCGCACGCTGCCGCGGGTCGCCGGCGCGCCGGTGGCACTCCAACAGCGCTCGGTGCAGCGAGCGACAACCCGGTGGGATGGCCACCGATGCTCCGCCGCCGCCCTCTTCGCCTCCCATGGAATCGGGCTAACAGCGCCACGATCGAGTTCGGTCCGATCCAGTTTTGTTATGCGACGAGGAGTTAAACTCAAGAATCGAAATCGATCTGATTCACCTTGACCTCATAACTAACTGCTTTGAGTGATCTCTTCAACGTCTAAAACTCTTGACGGTTAAGTAAATTTTTAATGATTAAATATCTATAACTTAAAATTACTGAACTTTTTATTTTTTAGAAAATTAAAATGGTTCACTCATCGTGGGCCCGTAGCCCGATGAAAAATTAAAATAGCTCAAGCTCGGTCAAAACATACATTTTGACTAAAATAGCTCCACTTTTAAGTGTTTTTATTGCTTTGTATAAAACAATATTATTTAGAGCCGAAATAACTTAAATGTATTTTTAATGGATAATAAATCTAAAAATATTAATTATTAAGATGAAATTTTATATATACTTTTTTGATTTATTTGAAAATCGGTGAAATTCTTTTATAAAATTGAATCATTTTTGTAAATATCTAATGTCAATTAATAAAAACAGCTTAAATATAACTTTTCTATTTTATTATTTTTCTATTTTTTATCAAAAAAAATATTCTATTTTTTTCTTTTATATTTTTCTCTTATAATTAGCTATTAAAAAGTAAAAATAAAAAATATTATATTATTTTATGAAAGCTTCTTTTTTTATTTTAATAAAGCGGCTTTAATTGAAGTTGTTTTAATCGGGTGTTTTGATTAGAAAATTATGAGTGGATCTTGTTTTGATAAAATAAAACAATAAAAAAAAAATACACCCTTTTAATGTTATGGATAAAAAAAACACCTTTTAAAAGAATGCTTTTTTGATTTTCAAAGACAAAAATCAAAAGACATTTTTTAAAAAATAATAATCAAAATATAAAAATTAGTCGAAGAATATTGTACCATACCTTGAATAAATTAATTTTAAAAATAATCGATATAATTCTATAAAAAAAAATCAAAAAATATGAATAAAAATTTATCTAAATAATTAATGTTTTTAAAATTATCATATTTCACGAGAGAAAAATTTCTAGTTAAGATTTAATTTTTAGATATTTGATTATCAGTTAACAATTTTATTATGAATCTAATCATTTTGATTAAAATTATTATACTCGTATAGTAAATTTGATCAAAACTATTTAAATGCTCATTTTGAGTCATTTAAGTATTTTGAAAGTATAGATATAATCAATGGTGAATAATGCATTATACATTCAAAATAATAATTAAATATTATTTGAATATAGGAGAGGATGGAGAGGGAAAGGAGTAGCGAGGTGGAGAAAGGGATGGAATTCCTGCATAATTATTTACTTCATTTTCATTAATTGAGGAAAAGAGAGAAGACGAAAAGGTGAAAATATGAGTTTATCTTTGCTTACTTTAAACCCAACTTCACTAAGGGTGCAAACGTATTTAATCAAATTAAATAATATAAAATTATTAATACGTGAGTTCAAGTTTGAAAATATATATATATATATATATATAATATTTGAAGTTCGATTTGAAATTTGAAAATATAAATAATTTTAGTATGAGCTCGATTTAAAATAAAATTTGAGTTCGAATTCGATTCAAATTATTCAAACCTTGATTCGAACATATTTAAACTATAATTTAAAATAATTTAAATTAAAATTCAATTTGAATTATTCGAATCTTAATTTAAATATATTTAAATTAAAATTATTTAAAAATAATTAGAATTTGATTCGAATTCGGCTTGCGAGCAGCTCGTGAACAATCGAATAAAATAATATGAGTTCGAATTCAGTTCAGAAAAAAAATATCCAATATATTTGAGTTCGGCTCGAATTCGATAATTTCGAATACAAATCAAATATTTTTTTGAGCCAGTTTAAAAAATTTATGAACTTAGTTCGATTCGTTTACACCCTTATTCATAATGATCGTGCCTTAAACAATCTTATTCATTGTTTATAATACATAGTATTGAAAAAAAATTAAATGTTCATAAACAAACTTAGTTTTCGGTTTGTTAAAAACTTTTTTATGTTCGTAGGTTAATTAAATAAATAAGTTCAAAGTATATATGTTCAGTTTATAATTCATGAATAAATATTATAAATTGATTATGAATAATGTCGATCAAACTTATAAATAACAAAAAAAAATTAAAAAAAAATCTTGACATAAAATAAATAAACCTTACAATTCACTCACCAATCAAAAAAAAAATTGAAAAAATATAAAAACTTTCAGTTTCTTTTTACTCCAAGTTGAGTCCAACTAGTCTTGAGAGTCTTGCAAGTGGACGATTCGATTCTCCATATCGACTACCAAATAAATTTGGAAAGTGCAAGTGGATCCTAACATGATACCCTAGTGTCATGAATGGTTCAAACTCCACGGTAGTTTTAAAATGTCCAACATGAAATTCAAATTTTCATTGCATAGAATCATCCTTGCCGTCTACTATTGCACCGTGCCATGGGGTAACTTTCATCTATTTTTTTAAAAATAATCCAAGTATTCAATTCTTACGATCTGTATAATTTTGGAGGTGACTGGTCTAGTCTCACATAGATTTTCTATCGATCACCATGATAAATTTAAAAATATAAATGATAATTCATATAATGACCCAACGATGGAATTTTCACGGGTTGGAGTTCCAGTTTAGGTGTAAGAAGGTGTTTGTGGGAATCTAGGTTCTTAGCAGGATAATTTTCTTTTTCTTATGATTTTCACCAGTGAGCCTCATCTATTAGAGAGCAACAAGAATTTGAGTTTTGAGTCTTAAACTTTACCCCGGTGTCTTCAAGTCTTATATTCAATTTCTCTCAGCATTTTAGCCTTACTTAGCAGCACAGGATTTACAAGTTCTTGACTAGAACAATTCTATCCTCTCTCTTAGAAACTACCTTTCTACAACTCGTATGCTCAGATAAGGTCTGAGGAGTCTTGAACCAAAAGAGATAAGAAACCTAGAACCTTCTTAGACCTAGATAAATTTATTAAGCTATCATAACACACTTACTTATAGAAAGTACAAACACTACTTACAGAAATAGTTTACAAATTATTACAAACTTTAAGAAAGGAAATTCAAAAGCACTTAAAGACTTACAAAAGAAAATTACAAGATCGGGAGATTACAAGCTTGGGGTTTTCTACTCGATGATGAAGCAAGTAGGCTTCAAGGGGGTTTTATAGAAGGGGAGAGAAGAGAGGAGAGGAGAAAAGCAATCCAACTAAAGGGGGCTGCATTATTGAGCTTCTACTTTCTGAGTGTGTTGAGTCATTGCTACATTATTGGACTGCATTATTAGAGAATCTTCTGGGTGCGTCTTGTACATGTTGAGTCATGATGTATTATTGTGGTACTGTAGAGCTTTATGTAGTGTTGTTTAGCTGTAAGTTGTTCAAGAGTATAAGTTAGAAAAAGGAGAGTTAGTGCTCTCAAAAAGTTTCTTTTGAGTCATATTTCCATCATATTGATAAGGTTGGCTTCTTCTACAGATCCCATGGATCTTGGTAAAGTTGTAACTGAAAGTGCTGGTGAGGGATTGGAATTTTCTGGCTGTCATACTAGTTTTTAGTTTTCTTTTGACAAAATTGATAAAGAGCTTCATGTTTAGTGAAATACTTGAACGGGAAGAAACTAGTCCCATCTCTTTTAGCCAATAAATCTTTTCAGTAAATGTTTCTCCAGCTAATGTAAATTTATGTGGGTCTTTGTATGGATCCCATAACCAAGAGTTGCCTTGAACGGAAGACCTCTAGTGTTTTAATTGCTCTTCAAGTGGTTTTAGCGTGAGTCATTCTTTGTCTAGATTGGAAGGGCAGTCTTCAAAAGCTAGTGTATGAATGTTGACACTTTGTATGTCTATTTTGATGAGATGTCTTATTGGCTCAAGTTTTAAGTTTTGTCATTCTGGAGGTGAGTTATCAGAAGAATATAAAAGTAAAGTTTCTTTTTCTTCTAGGACATGTTGTACAATAATGCCAAGTTTGTATGGGAAGTTCTGAATACTATCCAGATCACGGATCCATAATTGATTTAGAAGTCCATAGTCTAATAAGGTGAAAGGTGTAATCAGTCTACCTCTATAGTTTTTATGAATAAATTTTTCACAGTGAATGTTTACTCTTCGGAAAGAGTAAAGTAATTGATAACAACACACAAAGGCTATAGTTTCTTTGTTCTCCAATATTTTGACATTAAGTTCATAGTTCTTCACCATAGATTATATTAATATCAGGGGTTGGATTCTGATCGAACCAATTAAGTGCTTCACCAAGTTCTATGAACTATGTAAAAGTAGAAGTATCTTCAAGGGTTTTGATATAAATTGAAATATCTTCTGGTAAATTTTTAGATCTGGAGAGAACACTTTCTGAGTGTTTATCTACTCTTGCCTAGAGAATCTCCAAGGACTGGTAATTCATAGGTCTTTGTGTCTTGAGGGGTACAGACAATAAGTTACTTTCTTCTTTCTCGGTAGAAGTAGATTGAAGATAATCATAAGTAGAAGTAGAATTTCCGCTTCTAGCTATTTCTAGTTCCTTCCCCTTAGTGAGTAAGGGTCTGAAGAAAAAGTTGGGGCCAAACTCTGGCCCTAAGTTCATCCAGAGCTTCATTCATGGAATAAAAACCTTTATATGAAGGCTTGCTACAACCCATTATAGCAATTTTTACTTTTTCCCAAGTTAAATAGAGGCATGCCTGAGTACTTGAGAATATAGCATAGCAGGAAAAAAAAATTCGAGCAGGTTTTTGGACTGTTGTCAGGAAGTAATTGGTTAATGCGTTGATGATTGTAATTTTGTGATTAGAAATCCTTGATGTTGTAGGGATATTCCACATATTATCTATGAGACATTGTTGTATTTGGTCCAAATTTGTTCTGAGCTCAAATTGGAAAGTATCTTCTCTTCTTATGTATTGTCAAAGTTCTTGGAAACCAGATTTCATGGTTTTAGTTCCATAAGTTCTCACTTTCTTTTGTCTATCCATAAATAAGTTTTCTATAAAAGTCTAGAAAGTGTATCAGCTAGAGAATTATTGGTTCCTTTTATATGTTCTCAATTTATTTTTAATCCTCTATTGATTATGGTGTCGGCAAACTTAATCCATCTTTTGGATCCTAATCCTTTTCTAGTTCCTTTAGTTTATCGATTGTATCTTACAATAGCTTCGCAATTAGTTCTTATAGTGATTTCTGCCTTGCTACAAATGAATAGCATAAAAGAGTCAAGACAATATATGACAGCTAAGATTTCATAATTTAAGGAAGTAAGATGTCATTTTTCTTTATACTTACCTGATGCGTATCAACATAAAGATTCAAAGGTTTTAGGATCATATTTAGAGAATTTTCTAAATAGGGCACCTCCCCATCCTGATTCACAACCATCTGTTTCTATGACTAAATAGTCTGAGTCCAAATGTAAAGTAAGTACTGGAAGTTGTTTATGTTGGGGTTGCAAGGTTGCAAACAAAGTCTCACATTGAAAACACATGGAAAAGATCATGGATTTATAAGAAAAAAATATTTTCATTGGTATTAGGCCTTTTGGGTAGAGCCCAAGAGCAAAATCATGAGGGTCTAGGCTCAAAGTGGACAATATTATACTATTGTAGAGATATCTAAATTTCTTCGGTCCTAACAATTGGTATCAGAGCAAAGAAGGAAGGTCGCGGGTTCAGTCGACCGATAGGAGGATCAGTCGACTGAACGGTTTTTCAGTCGATCGAACGCAGCCTATAAAAGAAGCCCTCGGGGTCCGAGCCGAAGATAACTTTCTCTGCTCCTCATTCTGTTCCTACTA